>JABXWE010000275.1:0-90746 GCA_014611495.1 Limonius californicus | reverse complement strand
AATGCGAGCGAATGTTGTCCACCTGTTGTCCATTCGTTCATCATACAATCATGCGGACCAACAAATCTATTGGTTTTGATAGAGTAGCAATGCCAGCGAATGTTTTCCACCTATTGTCCATTCGTTCGTCATACGGACCAACAAATTCATTCCAATCAACAAATCTATTCGCTCGAAAGAGTAACAATGCGAGCGAATGTTTTCCACCTATTGTCCATTCGTTCGTCGTACGATCATGCGGACCAACAAATCTGTTCGCTTTGAAAGAGTAGCAATGCGAGCGAATGTTGTCCACCTGTTGTCCATTCGTTCATCATACAATCATGCGGACCAACAAATCTATTGGTTTTGATAGAGTAGCAATGCCAGCGAATGTTTTCCACCTATTGTCCATTCGTTCGTCATACGGACCAACAAATTCATTCCAATCAACAAATCTATTCGCTCGAAAGAGTAACAATGCGAGCGAATGTTTTCCACCTATTGTCCATTCGTTCGTCGTACGATCATGCGGACCAACAAATCTGTTCGCTTTGAAAGAGTAGCAATGCGAGCGAATGTTGTCCACCTGTTGTCCATTCGTTCATCATACAATCATGCGGACCAACAAATCTATTGGTTTTGATAGAGTAGCAATGCCAGCGAATGTTTTCCACCTATTGTCCATTCGTTCGTCATACGGACCAACAAATTCATTCCAATCAACAAATCTATTCGCTCGAAAGAGTAACAATGCGAGCGAATGTTTTCCACCTATTGTCCATTCGTTCGTCGTACGATCATGCGGACCAACAAATCTGTTCGCTTTGAAAGAGTAGCAATGCGAGCGAATGTTGTCCACCTGTTGTCCATTCGTTCATCATACAATCATGCGGACCAACAAATCTATTGGTTTTGATAGAGTAGCAATGCCAGCGAATGTTTTCCACCTATTGTCCATTCGTTCGTCATACGGACCAACAAATTCATTCCAATCAACAAATCTATTCGCTCGAAAGAGTAAAAATGCGAGCGAATGTTTTCCACCTATTGTCCATTCGTTCGTCGTACGATCATGCGGACCAACAAATCTGTTCGCTTTGAAAGAGTAGCAATGCGAGCAAATGTTTTCCACCTATTGTCTATTCGTTCGTCATACTGTAGGTAAATTTAAAGAGTTCAAAAGGATTTACGAGTTGCGAATAACAATGAACATTGCAGTTATTGATTTTTATTATTCAGATGTTATTCGTCGTGCGTTTGTCCAAATGCTTTAGAGGGGCTGGGTATTCGCGAAACGTCTAGAAACGTTGTGTAAAGCGATCATACGTAAACAGCGTTCGTTCTCGTTGCTAAACGAACTAACGGAAATGTCCATCAGATGTGTGTGTATAAAACCGGGTACTGATTTGAGCTTTTTATGTGCGCACAAACGGTTTGCGCGCAAGAATGATCAAATCAAAGAGTTTTTGCGCGCTAACGCTGGTCAACTTGTGTGGGATTTTTTTTATTTTAGACTAGTTGACACGGGGCGTACATCATGAGCGTGATTTGCGCATTCGTGGCGTGATTTCACGATACGAAACGATATCTTTTTACTGGAAGAGTTTATACACGCAGGTTTGAATTTGCTGATTTTTAGTCGTGAACATGTAGATGTTGCTAGCGAAGGGTGTGTTGTAGTATGCCTGTTATTAGCACTAAAACTACTCTAAATATACATAGTAAACAAAAAGGAAAAGCGAGAAAATGGTGGATTTTCCGGAAGATTTTAATGCCTACTTAGGATGTCAGTGGCACATTTTATTTATCTACTGAATAAGATAATACCATAAATTATTATAGCTGTTTAGCTACAGAGTACTTGTTTAAAAGTTTAGCATTTTTGTTCACGGCTCACTACATGAATTAATAATCTAACATGTTTGATTTCGCCACTTCTGCAATTTAAGTAATTCGCAAACTGTAAACGTCATAATTATATTCCACGAATTTGCGGATAATACTGGCAGTGATCCACGAATTCGCGATGCGCGCCCCGTGTCAACTCGGCTTTAATGCAAACAGTTGCGTGCGTGAAAACTGTTCGTGAACATAAAGCCGCGTCTCCATTGTCAGCCGTTTGCGAAATTGCCCGGAACATGTTTGTCCGTGAGCGGCGTATAGAATTTGTGCGCGGCGTATAGAGTTTGTGCGCGTTTAAGCGTCTCCATTCAAACTTTTCGGATTTACAAATGTTTGCTAACGTTTTGCGCTCTCCCCGGAGACGCGGTTTAAAATTACTTTTTAAGTCAACACGCAGCTCAAGGCTGTTGTATTGTATGATAAGATTTCAAGTCTTTTAAGCTATGGAATCCCGATCAACACCATATAATTGTAAAAAGTAACTGATCTAAATAAGAAATGCCCTAAATAAAATTAATTGTAAATCCAGCTAAACGATATTGCGGCAATATTAATGTTGCATGATTTTTTGTGCACAGAAATGTTCTAACATTATCTACTTCTAGGATAGTATTTTTGTTCAAGTTGTTGATATTTCAGTATTAACCTTAATAAGCGACAACTACCTCTAGTAGTTTATCTTCACAAACGCCCACTGTGTGCCATAGGTCATACACAGTTCTTTGTTACATCTTCAATAAATTAGATTTGGCGTCTAGTGTTCGTTGACTCGAAACTGGATACCATGACACTTGCGGACAGGTGGGTGCAGGATACAATTAAAAGTTTGACTAACCACGGAACGTTTCAAAATAGGAAAGTAAACAATTTAACCAAATTGTTTACAATAATGATAACGCCTGCCCACACTACACTCGTTTCGTACACTCTCGGATGTAGTGTGAAATTTTGCGAGATACTTCTATTTTCTACTTGCGTAAACAGTGAATGTTACGACATACCAAACTCTGGCATAATTAATTAAGTAAGAATCGTTTCCACGTCAAAATAACAATGAGATTTGTCTGCTGATATGATGTTACAGTACTATCCGAATTCCTGATTAATTTCTGTTACTATCCCTTGTTACTCAAACGTTAGTAGGTATTAACTTATTTAATTAATGATATTTATATAGAAAGTAACATAATCTAAGTCGATTGAATTCATTAAAACAGTTTTCGGCAGTAACTTTTACTATTTGTTGAAATATTACTTTCACTACGTCTGTTTGAGACTCGTATAGTAAGAATTTAATGTTCACATCTAGTTTCAGATCGGAAATTGTTTATTACAATTCAGACTATATTTGCGTCTGCAATTTCAATGTTATCTTAAGGCAATGTTATTTAATGATTTCAAATTGTTTCTGACGCATTTGGGGCAAGCGTAGGTTAATATCAGTGGTGAAATTGTTAAGGCGTTGTTTTATTCTAACAAATTTAATAAAAGCGACGTTTCTCGAACTCGCTCTGAATAAGTGCCGACCAGTTGACTTATGAGGTCAATCGATTTCGCAACAGGACTACGTTATTAATTTTTGATAAAAGCTACATCAATATACAGTCAGCACGTGAAGTTTGGAACAAAATTCTGTAAAACTGTGACAAATGATTTTTGATTTTTTTGCTAGGGTGGTTTTACATTTTTGTGTAATGATCTGAATTTTAAATGGTGACCCCTTATCTAACCTTAATTTTAGTGGACTTATGCTTTTTCCAGTTGTGCCAATATTAATATAATATTGATTTAATGTAATATCATTTGGAAACTTAAATGAATTAAATGTGATATGATATAATGGAAAGTAATGTGGAAAACCATGAAAAACATTAAAGTGGAAAGAAAATTAATACAAGTAATAGAAAGTATATACCAAAATGTAAAGCAAAAATATAGATAAATGGACAAAAATCAGAAGCTTTCGAATTGAAAAGAGGGGTGGAACAGGGCGACAGTCTAAGCCCACTGCTATTTATTATAGTTATGCGTATAATAATAAAATAGGAGGAGGAAAAGTAGAACAAACAGTTATCGGATATACAGTGGTGTGAAAAAGTTCTGAATCTGCTGCACGAATAATTTTTTAAAAATATTTTTCATTTCATTGCAAATGTAATACAGGTACTTAAACAATACTAGTAATAATAATAGTCCAAATGTTGATCCATGGAAAAACGGAAACAATTTGATATATAAAATGTATTTAAAACAGAAAAATTGTACATTGTATATAATTTTTTTTAATAACTAACTCATACGTTGTTGGCATGGAATTCATAAGTTTTTGTAATTCTTCCTTCGTAATACCTTTGACTTTATATAAAGTCAAAGGTAATACAGCATTACCAGGCATCGATCAGGTGTTCGATTAATTCCATTTTTTTTTTGTTAATGTTGGAAATCCTCTGCCATAAGTTTTCTATAGAATTTAAGTCCGGCGATTGTGCCGGTCAGTGTATTCTTTTAAGTCGACATCCAAAACTGAACAACCTTTGCTCTGTGGCAAGGAGAATTATCATCTTGAAAGATATAGGTTTTGTCAGGAAATAACTCTTTTCCATTAGGCAGCATTTGCTCGTATAGGACATCAATGTATTTGGGTTCATTCATCATGCCAGATACAACGTGCAGTCTACCAACACCTTCAGCAGACATGTAGCTCTATATCATGACAGAGGTTGGATGTTTAACTGTTGGCAGAACATACTGTCGTGAAATCTCGTTTCCAGGAAACCTTCTAACATATGTGTTTCCAGCATGATGGTTAATGTTAAAGATAGATTCATTACTAAATAATACCTTTTACCATTGTTCTGGGGCCTGATGGCGATGATCCTTTGCCCATCTCAAACGGTGGATCCTTTGTTTCTGAGGGGTTTCTTCCGGGCTTTGCAACCCCTAAGTCCAGATTTAAGAAGTTTTCGTCTCAGAGTAGAAGTGCATACACTTACCCCAGTAGCTTGGGACCATATTTTGGTTAAATCTGTCGAATTAAGACTTCTGGCTGCCAGGCTCGCCCTCCGCAATACACTGTCGTCTCTCACTGATGTTTTTTTTTTGGACGGGCGCTGCGCGGTTTATCTTCAATTTTTCCCGTCTCAGACTATTTTTTGATCACTCTAATAACTGTGGATTGATTGTACTGCACGATCATAGCTATTTCACGACTGGAAACTCCTTGATTATGATGAAAAATTATTTCATATTTTTTTTCATCCGATAATTTGCACGGTTTTCTTTGAGATGACATTTTGCCACTGTTAAGGACATGGAAAATGCAACTGAAAAATCCATAGTATCTGCAGAGATATATATATATATACATACATATATACCCATAAAATAACAAGTACAGCAGACGCTCGATAACGTAAACACCCGATTATGGAAACATCGCGCTAATGTAAACACAAAATTCTTACTATAGGATCAAATGGAACGCCCGATAACGTAAACAACATGTACAGCTCGATAACGTAAACACCCCTTTTTTATTGTTTTTATAATGTACATACGTGACTCCCAGCAAATTATTTGTAGGAGCTATGCCAAAAATTTAGCTAAACTTCAAGAAATAATTCTTCTTGGGTGATGCAGAACTTTTTTACACCATTGTAGAAATCACATTACAGCCTACTATATCCCTACTAATAGACAAGACACAAAGGAAAATGCAATCAGTGATAGACATATGAGCAGAAGAAATTGAATCACTTAAAATGAAAATAAACACGAATAAGATTAAAGTAATAATAATCAATGGGAAAAGTAAAAGAAGAGGAAAGAATAATACTACGCAAACAACCTTGGAAGCGTGATAACAAAGGATGGAAACATAGGTGTGCAAATAGTGAAGAGAAGTGAAAAAGCAATTAACATACATATGCAATGCAGTAAATAAACCTATATTACAGAAAAATGAAATTGACATGATTACAAATATGGGAGTATATAACGTAATTGCCTTACCACCGATATTATGTGCTAACGAATCATGTGCACCACATAAAAAAGAAGAATTCAAATTAAACGTGATAAAAATGAAATATCTAAGAAAAATAGCATGAAAAACAAACTTTGATAGAAAAAGGAACACACAAATAAGAAATGTAACTAAGCAACAATCTATCATGACGCAACTGGACTAGACAATTGGATTGGTATGGGCACGTTGTAAGAATGGATCTAGAAAGAATAGTGAGGCGAGTGAGGGAGACAGGAAAACAAAGAAAAAGAAAAATAGGCAGACCAACGAAAACCTGGATGGAAAAAAATTAAGAAGTGGGGTTAAGAAAGGGAAGAACGCAAAATGAAAAATGATGGCACGGGACCGGAAGAAATGGAAGAACCGGGTAAAAGAAACTGGGAATATGGAACCCAATCCGACGACCTAAAGGATAAAAGGGTTTACAAAGAAGAAATTAAATGCTGATCAGTATGTTGATCTGGCTACTCATTTGTTAGCAAAAATTTTATTTTAGTAGTCTTCCACATGTAGCGAATAATATAGTGGTAGCCTGTTTTGTTGATACTAAAAGTCTTATAGTATCAACAAAACAGGGTAATAAATAGTAATTATAACCATCTTATAACTTCAAGTTCAAGAAGATCGGCATGTGACTTACACTGAGATAGCGGGATCCTTAGGCATATCGAAGAGTACAGTACATTCGATTTTGCATGAACATTTAGCCGTGAAAAAGATCTGTTCCCCATGGATTCCGCATAATTTGACCGAAGCTCAAAAAAGACTCCTATTAATTGGTGTAAGAAAATGCTCAAAAAATTCGACTGGGGAACTGCAAAATCCGTATACATCATCGTAACAGGTGACGAAACTAGGATATATTCGTATGAACCGGAAACTAAGCAACAATCCACTGTTTGGGTGTTCCAAGACGAACCGAATCCCACAAAAGTTGTTCGTTCACGAAGCACTTTCAAGAAAATGATCGCTTATATTCTTCGGTTGTACTGGGCATGTCCCAACCATTCCTTTAAAGGGTCGAAGCACGGTTAACGCTGAAAGGTATACAACAATTTCTTTGCCAGAAGTCAACGACGAAATCAGGAAAAACAACCGAAAATGTTGCATCATTCTTCAGCATGACAATGCCAGCTCTTACACAACACGTCAAAGAATTGATTATGTGAAGGAGAAAAACATCGAATTAAAGTCATACTGCCCGAATTCACCTGATTTATCGCCTAACGATTTTTTTGTGTTCCCGAATCTCAAACAAAAATGCGTGGACAGCGATTTTCATCACCTCAAGAAAGCTGTTGAAGCCGTCAAACCCCATGTTTTTGAGATACCAACTTCAGAGTGGAGAAAATGTTTCGAGAATTGGTTTAAACACATGCCAAAGTGTATAATTCTTAACAGCGAGTATTTTGAAACCAATAAAACAGTTTGTTCCAAAACAAATTTTTCTTTCCTAGTTTTTGTAAAAACTTAAAGGCAGCCTCGTATTGTTGTATATCATATGGTATTTATACTGAAACTAATATTATTTCTCGGTTCTATTCTATTTTATTCACCTAAAAGTAAATCGTCTAATAAATTGATAATTTGCTGCAAATTGTCTTTAAATTTTGGGGGAGTTATTTGTCATTAACAGATTAGGTAATTAGAAAAAATCTATACCCGGCGATAGGTTGGGCGACCACATGAGAAACTCGAAATTTTGTGTGTTTACACAACTTCTTACTTCAGTGCGTTGTCTCTTACGAAATGTGGCGATCTTCCCTCCTATGCCTGTGTTGCGTGTTTTAAAATACCACAGACATAGAGGATCTACAGCTTAACGTGAACTCCAAACTACGGAAAGTGTAAATGCGTCTCCAATGAAAATTTACTAGACAGAATACGTCTCTGGTTTGCCATTGCCCTGGGAAGGAGAATGGCCGTTAAAAATCCGATGTTCCGGTACGGGGAATTGAACCGTAGACCTTCAGCGTAAAGGTCTAACGCACTGACCTCTACTATTCAAACATTGGAATATACAGTTTGCTGCAAAAACTATGGGTTATTGTTACATTGATCTTTTTTAATTTCACAGAATTAAATTCTACGATCAGGATTGTTATTCTTGCGCTAATGGAGTAGCTAGGAACTAATTTAATATTGTATTGATTGCTCTTTGTTCTGTTTTAAATACTTTAGCACCGATCTTTGACTTTTGCCTAACAGTAAAACATTTATTGGCACCTTCTTTAATGTCAGGGCCTTTATTGTTATGACGCTTCCTAAATTATTGCCCTATTTTGCAAATTGTCGGTGAATAATTCGCAGACAGATTCTTGTGCCAGATTTGCATTTCTAAAACTAATTATCTTCAAAATTTCAAAATGAAGAAGTAAAGATTTTTTTAGCCGTTATTTCACATTACTCGAACAATATAATTTGAACGAATGTTCAAAATTAACAGTTCGTAAGTATTGTTGAATCAAAATTCCTTTGCAGGGAAGCGAAAACGTTTATAATATTGTGGCGGGAGTATAGGTAATGTTTTTCAAGGGATACATTTCAGTTTAATATTTATAGAAAAACAATCATGAACATTTCCATACATTAAACCAGCGATAATGTAATGTTATCGCTGAAAACAATTGGCAATGATTTCGCTAGCAAGCCTATGAATAATTTTCTGCATTGTGTGCCTCAAATTGGTAATTGTTTTTTTGATCCAACTAACAGAAAAAATGAATCTCGAGGACAACAGTGCCGGGTGCAGGTAGTGTCTGCAGAAGATGCGTGCAAAACGACGTAACTTCTTTTAGATCACACTTTGTTTAGTCAAACCGTCTGTATATATATACAGGGTGTATCAGAAATAGGTACAAATATTTAAACCAGTAATAGATTGGCTCAAGTAGAATTCAATGGTACTATTCATTTTTCAAAAATCATTAAGTTTATTTTTTTTTAATTAAAAAATAAAATAAAATTTTGTTTGAGAACTGCTGATGATACATAGAAAATGGATTTAAGCTGTAGAAGGTTATTACGTAATTGTAAAGTAAATCCAAAGTGGCAAACACGTAAAAACTTGTCTGGCTTGTGATAACAACAACAGATTGAATAGAAATTACTGACCTACCTAATAGTATTGGTTTGTGGCAGGTGATAAGAAATTTTTTTGCACTTCTATCTTACTCTCCTTTGCATAACATGTCTTTGAACTCAAATTTTTGTTATTATCCTGCGGTATGCAAACAATTATTGTGGATCAAATTTTCAATTGTTATTTTCTCATATCTTAAGGGTCCCATTGCCAAAGGAATGTTTTTCTAGTTTGTATATATTGTAATCTACCATCGGATTTAATATTTGTACCTATTTCTGAAACACCGTGTATATATATATATATATATATATATACGTATACAGGGTGTCCCAAAACGTATCGGCAATAATAAATTCCAGAACTTATTTAGAGTCGAAAAGTTCATATAAACATACGTCCCAAACGTAGCCGTTAACGAGTTATTGTTTATTTCATAATTTATGTGGGTAATATTATGATTCAACGAATTTTATGAAATAAATCTTTTTTTAATACATTTTTATGATTTTATGTATAAGAACGGTTCAAACTTATTTCCATTGTGTTCGATACACAAAGCCGCACGTCGCAGAAGAGATCGCTGCGTTTTTAATATGGTTGCTGGGTTATTCCTAATAATATCGGCAGCCTGCTGTATTCTTTGGCGTAATTTTTCTACCGTGTGCACTTCAATTTCATAAACAATGTGTTCCATGTCACCCCATAGATAGAAATCTAATGGAGTCAGGTCCGGCGAACGCGGTGGCCATACTACGGGTTCTCCTACTCCAATTGATGTTCCCGAAAAATGTGCGTTAAGTCAAGATCTAACACCAAGATATTGATGTGCTGGTGCCCAATCGTGTTGATACCACATTGCACGTCTAGTATTTAATGGCACATCTTCCAGTAATAAGGTTAAAGAATTTACTAGAAAATATTCGTAATTCGCAATTGAATAGTGCATTCAAACGATGTGGCAGTTCAAATGGTCTAATCAGACGATCATTAAGAATACCAGCTATCTACCACTCAATCTATGTAAAAAATGCGAGCGTCTTCTTAAATGAGGATTTTCTGCAGCTCATTGATGATAATTATTGATACCATCTCGTGTGAAAGAAGCTGCGTCCGTGCATAGGATATGCGGTAGGTTTTGATTATTTTGTACCAAATTATAAAATCTTAAATGAGCTTCAAAATCATTACTTAGAGCTTGAATTCTTTGATGATGATACGGATGTAAGCGAGCACTTAATATTCTCCAAACCTGGTTTCTACATATTCCAGTACGCAATGCAATTCTTCGTACACTTAAAGACGGATCTTCTTGTAATAAATCAAGAACTTGTTCATCATCGTTTATGGATCTACGGACAACTCCATGACCGACTTTCTGCTGGTGCTGCGACTGTATTTAGTCGTATTACAAGAAGCACCAGTAGAAAGTTATCCGACAAAACCTGAAAATGGCAAATGTGACTTTGCCGAAACGTCGTCAAAAGAACCACCGCGGTCCGTCCCAGGACCAAAGGACCAAGAAGTTTCTACGCGGAAGAATTCCTGGAAGCCAATCACAGCATATATATATATATATATATATATATACAAAGCGGTAACAAATTTTTGCCAGGATTAGTAAGCAAATGCTATCGTTATATGGACAATTCAAACGACTGCTGAAATATAAAAAGAAACTAAAAAAATGACAATTGTGGAAAAAGGTGCTCTCAGCAATAGTATCAGCGAGTGAGTTCCAACATGTGCATGCTCCCTGCTTGGCTGTTAGATGAATGTATAAATAAGCTGGAAACAGCTGTGGTACTTATACATTTATCAGTAACAGTCACTCATCACAATATAATTTTGTAGGAAGTGATCACTAATAACCAAATCTTTTAGTAATTAAATGTGTAGAAAGGGGCAAATTTTTATGTTTATACCAATTCCATGAAAATACGGCCGTAATACCAGAAATTGTTATAAATTCTATGTGGCTTGCTGGTAATTTACGAGCAATTTTTATCACTTAAGTTAGATACAATATAAATGTCTCTGCGTTAGTGCTTAACCACCTCCTATTTTTCCAAATGAAGTGGCATTTCTACATGATTATTGAATGTACGATGGTTTTAGTACCCGCCCTGTTGTTTTTTTTTTAGTAAAGTGCGTCAGATCGGCGATTCATAATTCCAATTGTTGTATATAACGTACTATAAGTTTGATAAGCCATGACACACAGAAAACATCAAAGAATAAACTTTACGCTATAGCACATTCGCAGGTGTGCAAAATTTATTAAACAATAATGTAGATAACAAATGGCAGAAATACAAATGCAATATTACATACAACACCGGTAATTGAATCAATACTATCGCAAGTACTGACTAATCCAACACATTCAGGCAAAATAATGTAGTAATTGTTTACTTGCCATTTTGTCGCTAATTCTGGGTTTTCTAAAGACTTGTGTTTCTATGTAACATCGCAGTTTAAATTTCACCAGCGTTAAAAATATGACTTTTAAAATTGTTATATCTCAAAACGCATTTGTTTTCAATATTGCAATATTAAATACGGACTATTATTTAATTATCCGAAGCCAAACCTACAAAAAACCTGATTTACATACATACATTTGGACCAGCACCGCCTAGTCAAAATTGCAAGAGACAAAATTCCAATAGACAGAAGATGGCGAGACAGTCTCTAAAGGAAACTAGTTTAGAACAGGCTTATAGCCTAATAAAATAAATGACGAAGAAGAAGAAGATAAGTATAGTGAGATCTAGTAGAAATATCAATGGATAGCGGAGAGAACAACTACATCTGACCTTCATAAACGCATTAAATATGGGATGATAGAAAGGGAAGTATAATGGAAAGGCCTGGTAGAATTCAAAGTAAATGAAAATTAACGCAAGTAATAGAAAGCGTATACCAAAATATACTAGTAAAAATACAGATGAATGAACAACGACCAGAAGCTTTTGAAATGAAAAGAGGGGTGAAGCACAGGAACATTTTAAGCCCACTGCTATTTATTATAGTTACGCATAGAATAATAAAAAATATACGAGGAAAAGTAGAACAAATAACTATCAGCTACAGAAATCTCACCCCCACGAAACATGATAGGGTACTCTATATGGAGGATATCACAGTAATAGCTCAGACACAAAGGAAAATGCAATCAATAGTAAACATATGAGCATATAATCAACGATAAAAGTAAAACAGAAAAATAACAGGAACAAAGGATGTAAATCTATATACCTAGATATAGCAAAAACAAGGCAAAAGGCAACGAACATATATCATGCAGTAAATTAACCTATATTGCCGAAAAATGAAATAGACATGATCACAAGGACGCGAGTATATAATATATTTGCCTTATGAACGATGTTATATGCTAGCGAATCATAGATACTTACCACTGAAAAAACACGAATCCCTGTAAATGTGGTAGAAATATAATATATAAGAAAAGTAGCAGAAAAAACAAAATTTGATAAAGTAAGGAACACACAAATAAGAAATGTAACTAAGTATGTAAATTGAACTGGTATGACCACATAGCAAGAATAAGCCCAGAAAGAATAGCGATGGAGACAGGAAACTAAAGAAAAAGAAAGAGGTAGATCAAGGAAAACTTGCATGGAAAGAATAGAAGACGTGAGGATAAGAAGAGGGAAACCATTAAATGGAATGATACCCATAGCATAGAATCGAAAGAAATGGAAGAAGTGGATTAAAGAAACGGGGATTATGGAACCCAATCCGACGCACTAAAGGGCAAACTGATTTACGAACAAGCACAATGGGTAAAGTGATATATTACTTAGGTCTTGAGTAAAACAGCCCTACTATTATGCCTAAAATATTCGAAACGTCCTTAAATTAAAATCCTTAAATGTTTCAGACAGTGTGAAATGGGCATTCGCATTTAATATTGTATTTTATCAATTGTTATCAATGTTCAATTGCAACTTTGAGAACGGTGAATATTTGTTTCTCACAGTGAAATTCTGTAATAGTTATATCTATCATAATATAAGGTACTTCCAGAATCTTAACTTTTTCTCGACATTTTCCCCTAAAGAACGTCTATACAGATTGCAAACGTTGGATTCTCCCCATACAGAAAATACATGATTTAGTGGAATTATTTAGTTCCCTGTACACCAAGTAGAACAGCGCACGAGAAACAAATTGTATTAAGTAGGAGGACACATTATTGGCATTACATCTACCTTTCATTTTTATAATATAAAGTTAAGTAGGAAATTTGAAAAAATGTCAAAAAGTTTATGATTATTAGGTTTTTGGAATGGTGCTTAAACATATAAATAATCTTTCCACTTTAATGCACTCCAATATCGAAATGAAAATAAAATGTATAATAAGGGTAGAAAGTGAAGGTAAGCAATGGCCAATAGATAACCTTGCTTTACACGTTTACAAAGATGATGTTAGAAAAATTGTATACCTGCCGCGAAGGTAGATTAAATGTAGGTCTGTAATCTACTGGCACAGGTATTGTAAATCCAATCCAATTGGGCTGTTTGTACTAATTCTGGCTAGCTATCCTTCAGATCCTCATGATGAATTATATTATGTCATGAAAGAGCATGGTGCATACGATCACATATTCAATTAAAAGTAGTAGCCATTTGAATACTGCAAATAATACGATCGTGCCCGTCATGGTTTTACCCACAAAATATAATTTGATAACTTTCCGATTAATTAGCTGGCCGATATTACTACAAACACCTGTACAATATAGTATAGAAACGATTATTAGAAGCCCCGCTATGATCCTTACCCTGTCAGCAATTTACCGAGAAATAAATTCTGACGGAGCGAGCAACTTACTAGCGCCCTTGGAAGTACCTACGAGTTGCAAATCAAAAGGTCAACCCTAGCTCCCCGCAGAGGTAGATGAATTGTCTGCTTCGGCTAGATTTCAGTGGCGTATCACAAAATTATTTCCAAAAAGTAACTTACATAGCACAGAACTTAATCTTATCTAAAAAGTTTGATGCAATTTCTATACAATGGCCCATTCCATGGGCAGTTTGTATCTGACGCGATCTGCAATTTTGGGAGAATTTCACAAATGTACGTATTTGTAATCATGTTGTTAAACAGTTACTAGCTATTAATTTTTAAGGGTTCTAAACAATTTCATATTCTTCCTCAAGTAAACTAGATTGGGTAAATCTTTCAATCTCTTATATTATGGCATGACGTCAAATCTAAGCTGTTATATTTTGACGAAGATAGGCAAATCTACTATGCGGTCATTAGAGCTGTATATTTGGTGTTGAAGAAATCATAGATTTATTTTATTATCATACTGGAAAATAGGGATTTGCAGTTTCTGGAGATGTGTGCTTGGGCATTCATATTTCCTTCCTATTTTTATATGCTATGGCGTGACAAACCGTAACCCTTCCATGTCCATTGGACACTTTTCTGGCACCATTGCAGCGTTTCTTCTGTATGCTTTGGTTCAAGGCGCGGTAGGATTGAAAGCCAAAAGACCTTATTTTGCGGTAAATTGACTTAACCTCTATGATGTTGTTGCCTCTGCTCATCTGTACACGTTTTGCAACATCGCATTACGGTGGATGAATTTCTGTTAACCCTAATAACAATTTCCCGAAGAGCCATTCCAGTTTCTCGCACCTCTACTGTGCGTACCCTTTCAAAAGTATTTAGTTGAAGATAATTTTCCCATCTATGTACAGGAGGCATAGCAAAATAATGTTTTAAATATAATAACAGTAATGGAACGAACACTACACTTAAATATTTAAAAACGAGCGTCATATAAAAACTCTCCGGAGAGACTACATTACTTTTCCAATCACCATGAAATATTAATCTAAATATACTCATATTATCCCCTAAATATTAGTAAAATATATTGATGTTTACTGCATGTTGCGTTTTTAATGTCATGCAGTACTTATACATATAACAAACTTGATTATTTTACTATTACTATACTGGAGCATATAATACCACAATATGAGTATAGAATATCTATGCCAGAGTGACATTGAAATATTAAATAATCGAAAGTATCAAAGTATAGACACATTAAAGTAGATATCTAATAGGTTTGGGACCGCGGTGGTCGAGTGCGAGAACGCATTGGCCACTCGAGGTCACAGTAAATGTGGTTGCTCCGTTGGAGTGATCGAATCCCGACTGGGGCGACCGCATTAGCTTAGTTAAGTTTAGGGTGCATGTTGCATGAATGTTTAGTATGTAAGGGACGCCCCCACCCCCTGAAGTAATGCGAAAGCGGTTCCGTGGGGGGAACGGTAGTATGAATGTGTGAGAAAAAAAAAGATATCTAATAGGTTGTGTATATTATGTACATTTTATCAGTAATAATATGAATATATATATATATTGCGGAGGTATTATGTGGAATAATATAGGAAATCGGTTTTAATGCTCTTGAAAGCAAGTACTCTAGTGTAAAAGTAAATAATTTCATGTTTGGTTCAATCCAGATCATGGTCTATTAGTACAAAAGATAAAACTGAGGTACCCACAGCAAGTCTGTGCTGAAGATAATTTTTTAGTGAAAGCAAAGACGGGGGCAATTATATTGTTATATTTTTTGGATTTTGTTTAAATTAATTTTATGGGTTGTCATGATACTTTTTTATATCTAGTTTATTTAACAATGATTCGTCGTTGATACTAAGTGGGCAACATGATAATTGTAGTTCCACGGGCGCTTAAAGGATAATATAGCTCCTGGTTCTAAAGCTGGAATGTGCCGAAGATGCTATAATACTGTACGCTAAAATGAGAATTCTAGAGAAGAAAATGTCTATAGTGAGTTTCAGAGTCGCCGTGCGGCATGGAAAAGATAGGGCAATGGTTTTCTTATGGGACAAAAAATGACATTGTTGCCAGTATTCGTAATCTCTTAACAATAGCACGTCGGGTTTATTTTGTTGAAATGAGGTAGGTGTTCAGAAGTTCTCAAACAAAAATAATATTAACCAGCCAAGGTAATAATGTTAAGTTCTTAATTTGTTTTGTTATATCCAATGAGGAATTTCTCTTTGTAAACTAATGTGATTTTCAAAATGAATCATCACATGGATTTTATGTAATTTATTTTCTCAGTCATATAATAGTGCTTGCATATTATATCAAGCTGGTAATTGTTTGTTTCTTTTTTACTCTTATATATATATGTAAATAATAAACAATTAATTGCACTTAGTAAAAATTGTATTCTCAGGTTTACTAAAATATAAATGTTTTAGAACCACTGAACCGGGCATTTAACAACAAGCCTGTTTTAGGGGTTACAATAGCATTACCATACTTCAAACCTTTGTGTGAAAGGGATTAAATTTTATGTTTTAAAGGTGCCTCACAAATAAGTTTGACAACCTTGTATTTGTATCTTTTCCATGCTGCACGGCGACTCTGAAACGCTGTATAGATATTTTCTTTAGCGATTGATAAAACTACATTGCTAATTTTAATGATTTTTTCCTAAAAATTTAGGGAATTTGTAATATTTTTCGCCCGTTTAGACTAAAATCGTACCTGTCTTCGTTTATCTATTAAACAGGGTTTATAGTTCAAGAACTATTAAATAATTTGAAAGTTTGAGTTAAACAGAAATAATTTGTTGGGAAACTTAATAATTTTGAAGACAAGTGTTTTATTATACAGAGTGTCCAAAATATGTATGTCTGATCATTTACCCACGTATAGTACTCAAACCAAACAATCAAGTTTTAATCAACATATGTTCGTAAACTAACCAGAAAATCCAAACTTTGCAGCCAATATTTTATTTTTCAATAAACGGTATAATTGATCTGCATTACGTAGATTAATTATACTGTTTATTTTATATATATATATATATATATATATATATATAACATGATTATTACAATCATATTTGGGCAGACGAAAATCCTACGCTGTTGTTGAGTGAAGACATCAACATCGATTTTAGTTAAATGTTTGGCTGGGTATTTTGCAAGGCCGTCTCATGGGGCCAGTATTTTTACTGAATTGTTTGACTGGTGAACTGCATCTTGACTTGTTGAATAACACTATTAGATAGGGTTCATCTATGGTTTATGCACGATGGGATTCCTCCACATTTTTCAATCAATGTCGGAGAATACCTGTAACGACAAATGGATAGGACGGGCCGCCTAATTACAGGACCACCAGATCCCCTGATTTGAACACACTAGATGTTATACTTGTATAGCTACCGGTTAGTGCGTTTGCTGTTCATTTTTTCACAGTAATGCAGTTTATTGATTCTCTTCTACGACCTTCTTGCCTCACAGGTTGGTCGTTCTCAGATGCCAATATCTTCCATCTTCTCAGTCGTCCTCTTTCAAATCTTCTTATATTGTTTGGTGTATGTACAGTTTCCATTTGACGGCTGGTCTTCCTGTTTTTCTTTTGCCTCATGGTGTCCATTAGTAGGATTTTTTTGAAGCCATGTTTCTTCTTCCATTCTTTGAATGCGTTCGTCTCATCTGAGTGTTCTACTCTTTATTCTTTTTATTATTGATTATTTAACCTTCATTTGTCTCCATACTGTTTCTGTTCGTATGGCATCTTCTCATGTAGTCCAGCTCCACTGTTCTTATTCTTTCGTGGACATTCTTGGTAATTGACCACATTTCTCCACCACACGTTGTTATGCTATCTATGATAGTCTCAGATATGTTTATCTTTGTTTCTTTGTTGAGGTTTTATTGCTCTTATATCTCTGTTTTCTTGTACATCTTCTTATTGATTGATTTATTGATTAAATTACAAAATCGCCTATACCTATCTCGGACACAGCTGGTTTGCGGGCAAATGTTGATTAAAACTTTTTTGTTTGGATTGATGAGTACTATACATGAATACACGATCTTTTACATCTTATACAATGTTTTGATAGAAAACGATATTTATATATTCATCCTTATTATATTAATATTATAATAGAGGAAAAAGTTCAGTTTCCTTTTTTATGAACATTGAAAATCGAGTATTATTTTCGAGTTGTCATTATGAGGAAAATAAACAGCAAGTCGATAAACACGGTGAAGTGAAATAAAGGATAGCTTGCATAATAAATACCCAATTTTAGGTTAAATTTAATGTGTTTTGAATATGTGTACATAAAGTTGGTGACTTGCGCTTGGTACGTAGCTAGGAACCTATTCAGTAATAAAGTATACATACAATCCCATTTTTATCTCGATATGCCAAATAAAACGTGGGTGTGTACGTAGGGAGATCTTTATTTCGGTATTGAATATTGTGTAAAATATAATGGAGGCGATAAACTTTAGAGTTTCATTTAACGCCCTTCTCCAGGAAGACATAAACTATTAAATTTAAATCAACAAACCCTTGTAAATTACATTACATAACGGGAAATTTACACCTGCTGTTTTAAGTTGTTGGGAAATGGAGTAAGTCAGTCAACTGTAAGATAACTGTATTTATTCTGTGAAGGTTGAGCTGCACTATTTATTGAAATAGTTTTTGTTCAAAAAAACAGCAAAAATTAACGTGTGTAAGCGCAGGTGGTAAGACTATGTAATAATTTTAATTTTAAACATGGGACATCTTAAACACTATTTTGTTTACATACTTGTCTGCATAACGTCAATTGGTTGATTAAATTATTTCAATATAAAAATAAATACGCAATAGAAAATCCGTTGTTTACTAATACTCCGATAGGATTTGTTCTAAAAACTCGAAAGTAAAAGTAGTCTTTGTCCTAAGTTGTGCAATTGATTTAAGTGTAACGCGTTTCTATCTAATAGGAAATTTCACCAAACACATACAAGTATAAGACACCTTTAATTATTAATAGATGCGGAAAATGTGTTAAATAAACTTACTTGAGGGGAGGTCAACGTAACTTAAATCCAAAACCAATGGAAATTTTGCGGATACAAATGAAACAGTCACAAATAAAATTTTTATCACAAGAATTTACAACCCTGATACTTTTAACACCATTTCTGTTTTGTTAACACACTGAAACACTACCACACAGTGTTGCTGGCAGATCTTGTAAACCAACAAAACAGCAGGTTTGGGTTGGCATTTTCGTACCATTCATTGACTCACAATCTGCTTGCTGTGCTGCAAGTCAACGTACCGTCAAACCCAAGTTCCCCTGCTATGCCATGAAACTTATATCATAGAACAAAACCTCAATGCTTATATTTAGCGATTTGTTTAGCAACAAACAGCGATGCCATCTGTTTTGCCTATCTTACTAAATAATTATTGATTTTCCGCGCGACTCCTGCAGCTTTTTCCATGAAGTAAGATTTTACAGAAACCGTTAAATCTGAATAACATAGCCTTGTCACTTGTCAACAGAAGCGAACACGCGTTCAGGATTTCTCACTAATCCGGACTAAAGTTTTCTTACTTTATGTAATTTATAATCCGCACTTAAGGATGGTTGGGTAGTCCAAACCGTCAGATTTTCAAAGTGAGTAGTTTTATGGCCTTGCCAGCGAACTACCGTTTATGCCTTGCTTTTAATTGATATTTCTTTTAGTTAGAGTGCGGATACGTCCAGTAATGGCTTCCAAACGTAAACATGTCACACTGACATTAAAATTAAAATACGAAATTTTGGAACAGTTACGAAAGGGGGTTAGTGGTAGGTTGTTGGCAAAAAAATATGGAATTGGTACTTCAACGGTTTCTGATATTAAAAGACATAAAAATAAATTGGAAAGGTATATAAACTATTAATATATAATAAATATCAAAATTTGGAATAGCATTTGTTTGTAGTTTTATTGCAAAATGTGAAAGTGGTCCTGGGTCTAGAAAAACATTAAAAAATGGGGAATATCCAAAGATGGAAGCTGAGTTATATTGCTGGGTACTTCAACAAAGAAGTACACAAGTTCCAGTATCATATGACATTTTGGCCCAGCAAGCTAAACAACTTTTTCAGAAATGTTACGGAAACTCTAATTTCAATGCAAGTAGAGGCTGGATTACCAAATTTAAAAAAAGGCACGGTATGTTGAAAATTAGCGGTGAAAAAATAACAGATGGTTCAAGTTCAGTTGAACCATTCAGAAGAAAATTGTGCGAGCAAATTAAATCAAATCATCTTTTGCCGAGCCAAATTTACAATGTGAAATTATCAACATTATTTTGGAAACATCTTCCAACTCTTTCAATTAAAGAAGTAGCATCTGAAAGAGAAAAAGTGATGATTATGCTCTGCTGTAATGCTAGTGGCTGTAACAAATTGAAGCCTTTTGTTGTTGGCAAATTGCAAACCTCAAAAACATTCAAGAATGTAGAATACAAATCCATTTCACATGCCGTGGTGACTTCTGCTGTGTTTAGAGAATGGTTCCATAGTTCATTTATTACCCAAGTTAGAATTTTCTCTGAAACTTACAATCTGCCTCCAAGTGCTTTACTATTGGTCGACAATGCGTCGGGTTCTTTGTGTGAAGATTTAGTCAGCGACGATGGGAACATTTCTACTATGCTGGTTTCTTCGTTAAGTACAACAATCCTATCCATGTGTCAAGATGCTGTAACACTTACAAAGCTATTTTATAGAAAACTGTTATTATCATATATTTTAGCTTCCAAAGAAAGCGATAGAACTATATTTCTTCAAAAAATGAATCTGAAAATTGCAATGGATTTTCTATCCGAAGCATGGCAAAAGATTTCCGCTGACACCTTATCCAACTGCTGGAATAAGCTACTTGACGAAAATTGCGCAGATGACGACGATATACCTTTCTCGGAATTGGAAGAATGTCTTGTTTGGGAACGAACAGATATGCAAAATATTGCAGACATGTTAAATAAGATTACTGGAAATGCTTCTATGACAGAAGCTGAAATTAAAGAATGGGTTGAAGGGGATGACGCGTTGGTTTGTGAAGAAAACGAAGCAGAAGAAGAAAGAGAACAAGAACATGAGAGGCAAGAGGAAGTTCAAGAAGAAGGAAAGAAAGTATATGTACACATAAAAAGTGAAGTAGAACAAGAAGAGGCAGAATTAGATGATGTACAGAGACTGAATTCACCGATTAGAAATTATGAAGCAGCTCACTGTTTTAGTATATGTTTAAAATGGGCGGAAGAAAACGACATTCCTTTCGATGATATACTTGTTTTAAGGAAAGTCAAAGAAAAAGCTTTTTTGTTAAGTCAAAATGAAATGGAAAATGGTAAATTAAATAATGTATAACGTAAAAACGTTTTTATTAAAGTTTATGTTCACTTTATTTGGTTTTACTTCAGTTTCACAGTGGATGGTTTTTACGTCAATAATTTTCTCAAATTGAACGTATTAGTTAAGCACTTTATTTCATACAAAGTGGTGTAGAAAATAACTAATTTTTGTAAAATCACACCGTAACAAATTGTCTTACAGAAAATAAATTATTAACCGTAAGTATATGAATAAATGCCCTGTGTATTATAAAGGCTATTAATCTTCTTCTTGTAGTTCCTATCAGTTACGGATGTCGGCAGCCATCTTGGCTATGATTACTTTAATAACCGCTGCTGTGAATAGCTATGTTGTAGTCATAGAGAACCAGGTCCTCAGATTCTTGAGCCCCGATATTCTTCTTCCAACCCCTCTTTTTCCTTCTTGTCCTTGTATTATAACCTGTAATAGTTGGAACCTGCTTTCATTCCTAATAATATATCCGAGGTACTGGAGCTTTCTTGTATTTCTTGTAGTCAATATTTCATATTTCTTTGTCTTTTTCCATTCTTTGTAGAATTTCGTCATTCGTGACCCGCTCTATCCACGACACTCTCAGTATCCTAAGGTAGAGCCATAATTCGAATGCTTGTCTTTTTTCTATTGCGTTTGTCAAGGTCCATGACTCTGCCCCATATAAAAGATCAGAGAATACGGACCAGTGCAGAAATCTTATCTTTGAGGTTTTTATCAATTCGTGGCTTCTGAAAAGTGGTGATCATTTTCTTGAACACAGCTCTGGTCTTTTTAATACAGATCTTTATCGCTTGTGAATGATCCCATTGGTCTTTGAGATGACATCTGGGGATATTGTTTTTACTAATGATCATTCGTTTTATTTTAGTGATATTGATCTCAAGTCCTTGTCTCTGACTGCTCTCTGTCGCTCTGTTCATTAGTATTTATAAATTTTCCAGGCTGTCGGTAAAAATAACCGTGTCGTCTGCATATCTGATATTGTTTAGTCTTTCTCCATTTAAAAGAATTCCTATCTCTGTATTTTCTAGGGCTTCTCTGAAGATATATTCTAAGTACCTATGTTGAACAACAGTGGGGAGGGTATCCATCCCTGTCTCACTCCCCTTAGGATCTTTGTCTTCTATGTTCTCTTCTTCTACTTTCATTGATGAAGTCTGATTCCAATATAAATTTATTATGAGTTTTAGACCTTTATCGTCTTGTCGGATGTTACTTAAAATATTTGTCATCATCTGATGTTGAACTCTGTCAAAAGCCTTCTGGTAAACTATAAAACAAGCATAGACATCACAGTTCACATCTCTGCATCGTTGAAATAGAACTTTGGATGCTGAATAGAGCTTCCCGTGTTCCGACTGCATTTCTGAACCCAAACTGTGTAAGTGATACTTGTTCTTCGCAGAGTTTATATATATTTTATTGTGGATTACCTTAAGGAACACTTTTAGAAGATGGCTCATGAGGCTTATTGTTCTGTACTCACTGCACTTTTTAGCTCCCGTCTTTTTGGACAATATAATGAATTCTGATTTAAGCCATTCCTTTGGTATATTTCCACAGTCATAAATACGATTCAACAAAGATGTTAACTATTTCACGTTATTCTCATCTAATATTTGCAGAAACACTGCCTGTATAGTGTCTGGTCCTGAAGCTTTTCCTCCTTTCATATTTTTTATTGCATTTTGTACTTCTTCTACCAGTATTCTTGGTCCTGTTTCATAGTTTGTCTGGGGAGGATTCGGTCGGATGTAGCTTTTCCACGTATTTTTGATTTCTTCTTTATTGACAATAATTTTTCCTTCATTGTCCACTAATTTGTTCACAGATCTTGTTTTATATTTTCCAGTCATCTCGTTGATTTTCCTACATACGTTGAAACTGTCATATCGTCGTTGTAATGCTTCTATTTGATCACATTTTTCGCTTGCTTCCTTTCCTTTAGCTTCTCTTATTTTCTTCTTGATTATTTTATTGATGTTTTTATATTCTTTTGGATTTCTTTTCGGAAGTCTTCTCGTTTCCATCATTTGGAGAATTGCATTCGTTATCCATGACTTTTTGTTTATGGTATCAGGTTTTAGTAGTTCCTTTATGATACTTTCTACGGTGTCATTTATTTTTACAATCTCTTCTTCAATATTTGAGATCAGTCATGTTTTTGCTTTACTCCTTATCAAAGGTTCTTTTAATTTTCTTAAATCGTGTCTTCTAACAATTTTCTTTCTTATTCTTTTTAGTTTGACTCTGAAAGTATCCACTAACGGGTTGTGGTCTGATTGTATGTCGGCACGTGGATATGTTTTCACACATGTGCAGCTGTTTCTGTACCTTTTGTTTACAGGGATATAGTAAATTTGATTTCTAATTGTGTTTTTCGGTGAATCTTTAGGATGCTTCCACGTATATAGTATTCTTGATGGAAGTGTGAAAAATGTATTCATTACTGCGAATCCTTGTTCTCCTGCAAATATGTTTAGTAGATTACCACGGTCATTTCTTTTACCCAGTCTATATGGGCCTATGGAATCACCTTCATGCCCTTTACCAATTTTTGAGTTGAAATCTCCCATTACTATATATTTAGGTCCTGTTTTGGCAGTCTTTTCAATATGTCTGTGATCTGAGAATAGAACTCTTCCACTTCTTCGTCTGTGTGGTCTATCGTTGGGGCATTTACTTTTATATACTATTAATCTTATTATCGCAAATTTCGGAATGTTTGGCTGTAGTAGAATGTTGCAAATAAAACATTTTTGAAAGAGTTAAAAATTAACAAACAACGAAAACGTTTAATGTCTGCAACGTAATGGGAACAATAAGTAATTCCAATTACCAGATCCAAGAAAATGAAAGTGTAATACTAAAACAATCAACAGTATTATTTTACAAAAAATTGACGAACTGCCTCTTTTAAATTTATAACTCATTTTTTGCACAAAAAGATGTCAACTTTTTTGAAAATAATGCCACTATCAATACTTTTTATTATTATCGTGATCCTCGTTTGTACCGCTTGCGCAGTGTCGAGGCGGTGTGGGGCAAGGCTAAGCTAGTTTGTGCTAATTATTATAATTTATTCATTCTTACAACTCTTAACCAGATTAGCTCTTCTACTACATTTCCAATAATTCAACTCATAAGTGCGCGTGGAGGGTGTAAACTAAAGATATTTCGACAATTTTATTTATTGTGGAAATTGAGAGGAGAAATAATTTGTTTGGTTTAAATTTCTAGGGAACAAAAATGTTTGTTTAAAACTAATAATAGTTAGTTACGGTGATCAGATTTTTTCATTTAAATGTTTGCAGTATTATTTAATAATCACTAAGATTTCGTACAAAAATGTTTATTTTTAGTTATGAAGTTTTAGATTAGATGGAATACCTGATGTTTATATGTTTGTTTCAATGTGAACATCAATAGTTCTTGAAATATATTTTTTTAGTATTTCTCATTAACAATAATAGGACGGGTTTTTAATAAATTCTTTGTAACACGATACGAATAAGTTTTATATTGAGTTTAAAATACATAGAGAATCGACACAGAAATAGTAGGTATATTGCTGATACCCTTATTTTATAATATGAGTATGATATTTTGAAGTTTGAGTGTGAAATAGTAGACAGTTACGGACATAAATATAGCAATACAAATGAGGCCATTTTGATGGCGTGTCTGTAGCGGTTAAAAACCTTAAAAATAAATTTTACAACAAAACTGTACAGCATTAAAAAATCAAACTTTTCTAACTTAGTTTCATTAAGAAAATATTTAAGGTTTTCTTTTATTATTAAGTACCTACATATCCAAATTTACACAAGTATGAGCATTACTTATAAATATATATTTTTATATATGAACAACCAACACATACTTACTTAAACTCTGAGATCCAATTTTCCAAAACATTTTAAAATTACCCAGGAAAGGTAAATTTTGTTAACTATAAATATAATAGCAATCTGATATTTGTAAACTTATTATAACAATATTATGACACCCTGGTTTTGTAATATTATGTCGTGTACTTGCTAGACAGCAAAATAGTGGAATAGCATACCACAATTTATTACGCATCTACCAACAGCATTTTAATGACTGTACACGAAATAAATGTGTTAAATACTTGTGTTTGAAACAAATAAATTAAATACTTATAAGATTTGAAACTCATAATATCAAAAACCACACAAGGTGTACTTGAAGCCTTATGTAGTTTTTGAGAACACCTTAAAAGAACAAGGAAGTTGTATCCCTTCAAAAATAAATGGCATATACATAAACTATAAATAAAAAATAGAATAACTATTCAGGAATTAGAATCACACGCACAACTATATTTCATCACATTTCTTGATATACCTAAGGAAACTTAAATATAATATTGCTGGCTTACAGAAACAAATATTGCAAAAATAGTACAACATACATTCTCCAATTTTAAGCAGCCTAATATAAAGCATGAAAATGGATAAGATAGGGGCGAAACAAGAATTTTGGAGTTTTAATTTATTTGTGAGGTGGCTTGTGGCTGCACTTTCCTATTTTGGTATCAAGATTTACTTTCGATTCTTTGCTAGAATCACTTGATATAGCTGCCTTGTTTTGCACGTCAATTTTACTATTTTCACTGGTATTTTTATCATCGCCTGCATTTTCGTTTTTATTTTCTTTACTATTTGCCTTAAAAGTTTCTTGTACAGGTTTATTGCAATCTTGACTACTGTTGGTCGGTGAGTCCTTTTCTTCGGCTATTCGTGGTAAAGGTTCACTAGTAGTTGATAAATTCAGGGATAATCTGTTTTCAGATGTAGTAGCTGAATTATTGCTGGCACTTTCATTCGTTTGAGGTGCAGTAGATTCAATATCTGTGTCTCTCTCTCGTTCTGGTTGAGAAGCAGATCGCCAAATAGCACTACTACCACCTCTTGTTTGAGTTTTCACAACTGGTGAATTACTAGATGAACACAACGGTGAAATAAGAGAGCATTTACTTTCAGCACTTCGGGGGTGCAATCTATCTGGTGAAAGAGCTCTTCGCAACAAAGGAGATCCAGGTTCTGCAGCTTTAGGACGCACAAATCCTTTTTTTGCTTGATTTGCAGACGTAGTAATAGGGGTATTTCCAGCACTTGGGCTGTAAGATTGGGTAGTATTAGAACTTCCAGGTTGATGACCGACAGGGAATGCTAAAGGGCTTGGTGACCTGGTCGGAGAAGCAGGAAGCGGAGAAGGTGACGGTGTTCTCGCTAAAGGTGATAAAGGTATGTGACCTACGGACTTGCGACGGTTTGGTACATTTGGACAAGAAGGACTTGCTGTATGGAGGGTTTTAGTACACCCGGTAGAATGTAATTTGTGTTTTAAACCATGCAGAGTGGATGGTCTCTGATAGTGTTGTTTATTATTACGGTTGTTTCCAGCTGGTGTTGGGCTTGGTGATCCTGATGATGGTGTTTGCGAAGAGGAACTATTCGTATGCTGATTGAAGGAATCTGACGGCGAAAGGCTTGTGCGGTTAGATGCTGGAGTTCTTATCGTATTTTGAGAAAGAGGAGAACTACTATCTTGACTTCTTGAAAATGACTGGAAACTACGACTAGGAGTTACACTTAGTGGCGATTGAACACTAGCTGCCATCTTAATAAGAAAACATACATTAATGAAATTGAATGTACGGGATTCAACCATTGCTTACCTGTTGAATCTCAGCACTAGCCCTCTTACTACTTATTCTTCTAAACAAGGAAGTTTTCCTACGTTTATCATTTTCTCTCTTCTGTTTCCTTTGTCGATGTAAGCTGCGTCGTGCTAATTTACTTTGTCCCGGTTCCCTCTTTCTTCCACCACTCTGAATGGATGTATGTTCTAACGGAGTAGCTCTTAAACTAACATGTTCTACTCCTGATAAAAGAAGTTGCAGCACTTGTGTATGATAAAGTCCCTGTACAGCTTCACCATTTACGTGAGTTATTAAATCTGCTGGTCTTAATCCTGCTTCAAATGCTGGACTTCCCTCATCAACAGCCTGTAAAGTGTAAAGTCACACAAAATAAGAAATCTATTTTGCAACATTTTGCTACAGCTTACCATCACTAAATGATGCATGGTGTAGAAATCTGTATCTCCATAATACACTCTAATGGTGTGAACAGTAAATCCGAATCCTTTAGGACCTCTACGTATAATGACAGGTGGCTTAAGACTTGTAACAAGGGGCGAAAGTTCTCGACAGGGGGATGTGTCACGGGAACTGGCAGTGCTGGAACCACCTCCACCAGGCGAATGAATTCCAGCAGGTGCTGTTTGAAAATCATCTAAGAAAATCAATTATTTATAATTGTAATATCATCCTAAGCAGCATAATTACCAGAAGGAATCATTAACGAAAGCCCAGACGCTGATGCACTCTTTACTACAGATCTTGATCGATGTTTGTTCGGTGGAGCAGCGGGCGGCTGGTTTCTACTAACAGGAGACAGTTCTCTATTATTTTCTGATGAGGATGTTCCAGTTTCCAAACTGAATATTTACAAATTTAGTAAAACATAGTGTGAGTAGTCAAAAACTCAAATACCTGCTATGTTCATCTTCAACAGATATTGAAAAACGCGGTAAGATGTCACGTGCATGCCCGCTCTTTCGTTTTCTTTGAATTTGGGGAGAAACATCATCACTATCTGTTTGAGAAGATTCTGGGGTACTAACAGTTCTGTTTAATTCCAAGGAAATCTGAAAGTTAGTCAGTTAGTTTTAGTGAATGTTTTTTTGAAGTTTCTTACTTTTCTGTGTTCCAGCGGGGATATTTCCGGATACTCTTTATCGGGAGTTAATAAACTGCATCTTAATTTCATTTTAATATCTGGAATTTCAGGTGTGTCTGGAGTTGTAGCTACAGATGTTGTAATGCGTACAGGGTCCATGCCTGTGTCTTGTTCTATAGTAGAATTGACCCGAGAACTATGTACTTTGCGATATTGAGGAGAACACGAAGAAAACAATCCAAATACTGGTGAATCATCTGTGTCATCCGTATCGTCTCCCAGATCATGGTTGTAGCGATCAATACGAGCTAGAAAAACGCCATTGGTAATTTTTATTTTAAAGTAACAGAGGAACGTACTATCAAAATAACTGGTATCTTCTTCATTTTCTAACTGTGGCACAAACTCTGCTTTTTGTCTAAGTAGAGAGTTCCAGTCGACGCTTTTGAAATAAATGTGGTCTTTTACTTCGTGAGCTCCTCCAGTTCCTAATCTATCACGCGGTGAATGTTGCAACAATGTTGTAATGAGATCTTTTGCTTCATCCTGAATTGCCCAATCTTCTGAATCTGGCCATTCAATATCATCTAAAATAAATAAGTTACAACGATAATTATATAAATAAATGTAAGTTCACTTTACTACCATTAACTGTATGGGCGAACAACTCCTCGGGGGTTTCGCCGAAGAAGGGTACGCAGCCTATAAGGAATTCGTAAAGGATTATGCCCATTGACCACCAATCAACAGGTTTTCCATATCCTTGTCGTAAAATGACCTCTGGTGCAATATACTCGGGAGTACCAAATACTTGTTTATCAGAGAATTGTCGGGTTTCACAGTCGATGTATCCTTCATATAAATTTGTAGCCACTATGATTTAAAGAAATATATTAAGTGAAGGTAATAGAACAAATATTTTCTTTACTTACAAGACATTAATCCCATTTTACTTAAACCGAAGTCTGTTAATTTTATATGGCCCAATGCAGTTATGAGCAGGCTGTAAAATTTGAACGTTATGTACAGAAATTATTTTATAATAATATCTTACTTATCGGGTTTCAGATCTCTGTGAACAATTCCGTAGCTGTGTAAGTATTCTACGGCCAGAACGGTTTCTGCAAAGTAAAATCTGGCCATATCCGGTGGTAATGGTCCTATATTTTTTATTAAGCTAGCACAATCGCCACCTTCTACATACTCCATTACTAAGCATAAATGTTTCTTCGTTTCTAAACTACAATACATGCTAACAACAAACGGATTATCCGCAAAGCTTAAAATATCCCTCTCGGCAAAGACTTGCTCCACTTGATTACGTAGCATTAAATTGTTTTTGTTTATTTTCTTCATAGCAAAACGTTGCCTTGTTTGTTTGTGCTTTACTAAATAAACTGCTCCATACGCACCATTGGAAATTAGCTTTGCCACTTCAAAATCGTGTTCACTAGGGTTCGTTGCCCATTTTTTACAAGTAGGAGTAGACGTTATGCATACTTGTGACTGTGATGATTGATTTATGGACGGTAAGTTACAGTCACGCAGCTCTTGCTGCAATTCGGCAATTGGATCTCTGTTCAATCCCAATTTTTGGATAATATATTGAGGCAAGTCTGCTTTGATGCCTTGCAAGCCTTTTACTTGATCTTCGGCAGCTTCGAGGAAATGGTAAAACTCTTCTGGATCAAATTCAAGGCACTCTAGTAATCGTGCAGGTCGCGAAATTACTAACAGTAATTTTTTAATAATGCCCATTAATTGAGCAGCTGCCTCTTCTGATTTTTCCTTGGTCTAAATAGAAACAATCGTTAAAATTGCAATATGGCACTTACAAATAATTTTAAACGTACCTCTAGTAACAATCTTTCCAGATTTTCTGACATTTCGTAAAAGTAGCGACTAGTGATTAATTTAGCTTGAGATTTGTGCAAACAATCTCGCGCCATTTCTAAAACTTGATGATGGACAAATCTGACTATTGGTAAGGAATCACAGTTTTCTCCGCCACCAAACATTTTATTTTCATCAATAAAATGCGCAAGTCTGTCTTCCATTTGACGAGTTGCTTTAGGAAACCGTTCTTTGTATAAAGTGTTCATCATAGAAATTTCGTTATCTATTATGGGTGATCGACTGGGACTGCTGCAAAGTGAATATTTCAGTGAACAATAGTCGATGAAGTTTAATCATTTACCTAAGACTACGCGATCGTGGTCTATGTAGAGGAGATCGGAGGTTAATGGGATTTTCATCACAGCTTCCACAAGGAATAGAAGCATTGCTCTCGTTGCTAGAAAAGTGATGGGTTAACATTCGCATATCGTCAGACGTGGGGGCATGGGGAAGTTGGTGTAAACGTTCTTGACTCGAACATTTTGACTGAAAATAGATGAAGATAAGATGGCCATCGTTTGAATACTTAATATACATCATTGCACATTTCCATACCTACCGACATATTAGAACTTCCTGGGGTAGTTCCATAGCCAGAAGACGGCAGCGAAGCAACAGACCATCTCCTGCCATCTCCTCTGCCACCAGCAATTCTAAAATATCAAATTCCCACATAAATCATTATACGCAATTGATTTATGTGAATAACGCTACCTTTTAATGGGAGCAAATCCAAAGTTTAAGAAACTCGCATGAGTTCGTGGGCTATCGATAGGGCTACCGCAAATAGGAGAATGTGAGCGAGGTAACGTAGGAGAAGTGTTAGACACGAAACTTAAACGGTGAACTGCAGCAGGGCGGCTATTCCGACGTCCAAGTCCTATATCCTTCTACAATAAATAAAATGTGAATACAAGCAATTTTGGTATTTCTTCTGATGTTTACCATATTAGCTGATAACGACGGCGCTGATTTCCCCAAAGCCGAACCTCGTATCCGAACCAAATTGGAAGAAGCAGGGGCTTGGGCATCTGTAATTATCCGTGTTTCTAAAAACTGCGAATCTAAGGAAATTTAGGGGTATAACTAAGGCTTTAACTATATACGACACAACCGCTACTATGACGGAAAATGTCCACGTTTACATCATATTAAAATTATACATACACAGAAAATGGCTGAAGAATAGTAAAGCTCGTACATTCAGTAACCATAGACATAGATCAATTGGGTTTTCTTAAATAGAGAAAAGCACGCTCTACGAAAACGTAACCCAGAGAGTGATTGCAAACTTTTCTTATGTGCCTAAGTTTATTAAACATAATTACTTCAAATTCCGGTAGTTATTTTAAGTGTAACATGTTTCTTAAGAATTATTATATCAATTATAACTAGTTTTATTACCTGTTGTTTGTTACGTTTGACTTTAGTAAAATGAACTATCAAGTATCGAGGTATATTTCGAGTATACTTATATTCGTTTGTTCAAAAAATTGTATCTGAAAAGGTTTCTTTGGCACGTCGTTGTGCCAACAATCGTATCACACGTCCTGTCGAATGTGTAATAAACTATTTTACAAAATTTCGTAAATGGGAAACATACAGTATGAACTACCTAATAACTACCTCATTACCTACTTCCAGGTCATATCTAATTTACTGAAACAAATAGGAGCAGTACCGTAATTCGAACTCAGTTGGATCATTTTTACACATAAAAATATCACAATTCTTTTGAACACTTCAATTTCCTAATAATTTTCACGTTTTATCAAATACTTTGTCACTTTAAGCCTTGACGGAATTTTCCGAAATTGTGATATTGTCTATTTACCCAAAGTGTCTTCGGGATATAATTAATTAAAGGAAGATGTCATCCGCAATACAACTGCAATCCTAGTTTTTGTTGTATTGTTACGTTCATGCAGAAAACTTGCAAGCCAAAATTCTAAATTCAAAATTAGACAAGTAGGTACAGGCATTGTTTACATTTTTACACGATGAGTGTTAGAAGATAAAAATAACATTTGTTGTAAGAACGTAAACACGTTGACGAACACGTTGAGCAGGCCTAGTTTTCATTTTTTAGCCAAGAAAATTTGTCGTAAGCATGTTTTCGAAATTACTCTATTAATAGAAAATCAGTTATGAGTAGATTGACGTTTGTCTTATTATGGAAAAATTGCAACATAGATATAAAAGCACAAAAGCATGCTCGCTGACAAACAAAAACAAGACTAAAGCATGTTATTGAAAATAGTTATTTTTTCAGTAAATTCATAAATATTATGTGCAAATACTGTATGCAAAAAAGATGGCAATTGAAACGCATTAAAGTAAAAATTTCGAATCACAAATTAAATAATAATGACATCTCTTCAATAATAACCGTTTAGATAAAAGTAATTACCGATGACTCAAAACGAAATTTAGGTACCTGGTTGTGAGACATTTGCTGGTTTGGTGGTCATGTTCGCCTCTGACGTGGGGCATTTTGGAGTTTTTGATGCATCCACGGGCTCGTCGAAAACTAAAACCCTCGCAGAGTTTGAACGAACCCGTGGTTTCACCCTGTTGTCCTCCATCTACTTATTCTCACCACCACCCGCACCCGATTCTGTTGTTGGGTACGGACATTTCTAAACACTAGAATTTGTTGTTTTATCCATGATGTTTGATTATCACTAACGTCCACAATTGTATCACCTTATCACTTAACCACCCTAAACCCATAATGAGAATTGTACCCTTATTTTAGACGTATTTTAAGCTCACGTAAGCAGATAATAGATTATACATCTGCGGCCAGTGATCGACACAAACGCATGCCCAAAGTAGAAAGTCGCTTTCATTGATATATTGCAAAATCCAACCCTGACATCCTTTTGATAAAACGATGCTCAGTTTATCAATTGGAACTGATTAATCTATTTCTTCTGTTACTGAACATTCCATTAATGCACCTAGTTTTTATAATAACGATGCGTAGCACGTTGTTGTCATTTTTACAGCATATATACCGCCAGCTGTGATGCTACTAAAATGGCGGGCGTCCTACTCGTTCTCTGTTTGAATTTTAGGAGGGCGTTATTTTAGAGACGATATGCTCGTGGGGTATCCAGTATTTAGTATTGAACCGGCTGTTGAATTTATGTAAACATCAAAATTCTGTGTGCTACACTCATATGCTTAAACATTATCTCTTTAACAGATTAAAAATATAAACAATGACGAATGAGGCGTTTAAAATTAAAAAGAATGACTGCGCCTCAATAAGCAGCAAAGTATTTGTACGAAGTTTATTTCGCCTAGCGTGCAGGCAACCCAGTTAACAGCGATTTTCGTATGCGGTTCGTCGGGATGAAGGCAGCAGGCAACCGGAATAACACAGAAGTTTACATTTTTTAAGCTTAGACAGATTTTTCTCTAATTCTAAAATAGATTTTATTATTATTATTATTATAGTATTTATTACGTGATTCTTTCAAACCCACCAAGGTTTTTTTAATTATTATTAATAATCAAAACACTAGCTGCAATAAGTAAAATACCGTTATGAACTACGATTTTTATTTTTTTAAGTGCAAATTCTTATCAAATTATGGAGAACGGGAAATATAATATTTAGATATTAGTTACAGTGGTGTTAAAAAGTCCTGCATCACCTCACAACATTCAGGAAAATTGAAATTTAACGCACTTCCTTCGAATATTTTTCAACCGTTCTTTGTCTATATCAAATAGGTACTTAATCACAATAATATAATAAAAAACACAGCAAAAAGTTTGGTTAAGCAGTCAGAAAAAATGTTTATTCGAAATACAAAAATTATGCAATGTAAATTAAGACATAAACTTGCAACATTATACAGGGTGAGTCGGGAGGAACGTACCGAACTCCAGTAGTGTATTGTACACGTGAAAATAATGTAAAAAAAACTCAAATGTTGTTATCCGATTTTTATTTGTTTTCAAGTTAGAGCGTAATTAAAAATAAACAAACTTTCATACATTAACGTTTTGGTAATCATAACGTTCTTATAATAAATGTTCAAAAATACCACCATTCACCTCTAAACATTTTCTGCTTCGTCTACGAAGGGCGCCTGTTGCTCTCCTGATTGAGTCATGTCTTTGTTTAAGATCGGCTGCAGCTGTCTAATATGTTGAATTAGTGCATCCTGAATGTCCACTTTTACTTTGTATATTTCATCTTTCTCCAGTCTTCCTAGACGTTGCACAAGCCTTCGACAAAGTATAGCACGAAGGCTTGATACATAAATTAAACAAAATGCTCCCAAAGCAATATGTAGAGACATTAACATCATACATCTCGGACAGACTCTTCAGAATCAAATAAGAAGACGAATACTCGGATCTGAAAGAGATAAGAGCGGGAGTGCCTCAAGGTAGCGTGCTGGGGCCTATCCTTTTTCTGTTATATACTAGCGATATACCAAAAATGGAAGGATCTGCAGTGGCTATGTTTGCAGATGACACCCGCACTACTAGCAGTAGATAATGACCAAGATTTATCCACTGAAAGATTACAAATAGCCATCAATGCAATACTTGACTGGACTAAAAAATGGAAGATAAAGTTAAATGAGCAGAAATCTATCTATATCAACTTTACAAACAAACTATTAAAAGGCCCACCGGCTCTAGATATAAATGGCACCATTATACCATATGAGAACAACGCCAAGTACCTAGGCATGACTCTGGACGCCATACTTAGGTGGAAAAAGCATGTAAAGAAGAAAAAAGCGAAATTAGGACTAAAATGTAGACAGCACTATTGGCTGATTGGAAGAAATTCCAAACTTTCAATCTCCAATAAAGTACTGATTTACAATCAGATCTTGAAACTAGTTTGGCTTTACGGTACACAGCTGTGGGGCTGTGCCAGTGATTCTAATATTAAGTGTATTCAAACATTTCAGAATAAAGTGCTACGAAATATAGTGAACGCTCCCTGGTACATTCGAAACTCCGATCTTCATAGAGACCTTCGGATCCCAACCGTTAAGGAAGAAATCAAAAGGTTTGCTGGAAAGCATGACGCTAGGCTTCACCTTCACGTAAATGCAGAGGTTCTTCAACTGCTGGACAACCAACATCATGTCCGAAGATTGAAGAGGAGAAAACCAGCTGATCTTGTGTAGTGTGTTGTGTATAAAAGCAGAGTACTGTGCGTGAGTGAAGTGCAAATAGCTTAGAAAAATCTAGAATACGTCAAAGGACAGACCCTAGTAGATAAGCACATAGTTTTAAGATTTGTGAGACGCAAATTAATGGTTAGTCTTTAAAGACTAGTTTTAATTGTAGGCACAATGGTGCTGTTAAATAAAAAAAAATTTCATCTTTGAACCAGCCCCATAAACAATAATCTAGTGCTGTGAGGTCTGGAGATCTTGGAGGCCAACTAATAGGACGACCGCGACCAACCCAACGCCCTGGAAACCTTTCGTCCAAATGTTGCTTGACCTGACGAGCGAAATGCGCAGGAGCTCCATCGTGCTGGTAGTACATTTGCATTCTGATGTTTAAAGGAGCATTTTGTAACACTTTAATCGTACAAACTCAAAAATTAACGTTAAATCACTGTCACAATACACTGATACATTATCAGAACAACAAAGTTATCAAATGTTTTTGAGCCTCGAACATGGCATACTAGATAAACATTTTTAATTACAGGCGCCCTTCGTGGACGAAGCAGAAAATGTTTAGAGGTGAATGGCAGTATTTTTGAACATTTATAAAAAGAACGTTATGATTACCAAAACGTTAATGTATGAAATTTTGTTTATTTTTAATTACGCTCTAACTTGAAAACAAATAAAAATCGGATAACAACATTTGAGTTTTTTTACATTATTTTCACGTGTACAATACACTCCTGGAGTTTGGTCCGTTCCTCCCGACTCACCCTGTATAACATATTATTTAAATTTAAACTAATTATAATATTTGATTGACCAGCCCTTGTTTTTGATGACCAATTCGCATCTTTTTGGCATGGAATTTAGCAGTTTTTCTAGTTCCTCTTTCGAAATACAATGAAATCAAGCGTGAATCACAGATTCGATTAATTCGGCTTTCTTTGTGGGTTTTCTTTTAGATATGATGTTTGATATCCTTTGCCACAAGTTCTCTATTGAATTCAGGTCTGGAGATTGCGCTGGTCAGTCCAACCTGTCCACTTTGTTGGTCGTCATCCAGGATTTAACCTCTATGGCAAGGGGCATTGTCATCCTGGAAAATAAACTTTTCTTCACCAAACAGGTCATTTCCACTAGGTAGCATCTTATTCTCCAGTACTTCAAGGTATTTGGCGGCGTTCATCATTCCAGAGACGACATGTAGTCGACCAACTCCTTGAGCAGACATGCAACCCCATACTGCTTAATTGTTGGATGTATGCATTTTGGTGAAAATTCTTCCTCAGGATACCTTCTGATATACATATTGCCAGCATGGTTATTGATGCTAAAAGTTGATTCATCACTAAATAACACCTTTTACCATTGCTCTGTGGTCCAGTTTCGATGTTCCTTGGCCCATAGCAAACGGTTGAGTCTTTGCTTCTCGGAAACAGTGGCTTCTTCCGTGCTCTAAGTCCAAAATTAAGTAGTCTTCCTCTCACAGTAGAAGTTCACACGCTTAGTGGAATTAAGACTTCTATCTGTCAGGCTTGTTCTTCTTAACACACCATCATCTCGAACTGAGGTTTTCTTTGGTCGCCCACTACGCGGTTTGTCGTCGATTTTTCCAACTTCAGCATACTTTCTAATAACTCGAATAACTGAAGATTGATTACATTTTACTATCGCGGCAATTTTGCGACTGGAAGTACCTCCTTTATGGTGAAAAATAATTTCATACCGGTTTTGGCCTGATAATTTCGTTTGTTTCTTCTGGGATGGCATTTTACAGCAGACGAAATTCGAAGAGCCACTGAACGTCTTAAAGTGATTGCAGTGTTTATATACTCATAATACCATTGGAATTTGTTATCAAAATTAGTTTGAAATGGACATTAAGAACTTATCTTTTAATCACCTCATTATTTGAAAAAATACTCGATTATGGGAATTCGCTAAGAAAGCCTTATCTTAATATTTTCTGTAGAATTTAAAGAAGATAATTAGCAATAACGTTGGTGTCATACCAATTACAAGCAAATAGTTGAAGGTGGTTAGCGAACATATTCGAAAAACGTGTGTTAAGGCTTGTGGTTAGTCAGTAAATTTCCTCGATGGAATTTTTGAATACGCCTACGAAATAGGCAACCAGGGTAGCGGCAGCAAATGGTCATTTGAAAGTACACTTAGATACTTAAAATGCTATTACTTTATACTCTGTTATGCTCGTTAAGTCTTACAAATGTGTAATTAATGTTTTTTCACCTTACCTGATTTGTTATCGTTTAGTGTGTTGCCTACCTTCATCATTTTTTGCGATTAGGTTTTTTTGCTTTATATTACAAATTACTCTTTTCTAAAACAATTTAAAAAATAGGTCGATACGTGTATGGTTTCCTAACAATTTAAATTATATTGCTAAAGCGAGAATTATGTAAAAATTTTGTTATGTGATGTTTATAGCATAAACCCCATCTTTTATATTAACCGCTATAAAATATGTACTTCTTCAAATATCAATTTTTTAGTCATTTACTATATATTCCAAAAGGTTATTGTATACATCCAACATGCGAACCAGTTTTCTACTGTTACTATAGTCTTGTAATTTGTAATTTAAAATCAACTATATTGTAACTTTACCTTGCTGCGAAAATCAAGCCTTAAAGTTCAAAATCCATTATAGGCTTGGGTGATGCAAGACTTTTTAACGCCACTGTATATGTAAATGATACTGACTGTATGTTTTATGAAAAATAATATTTTGGTATTTATTAAAGCATTTAAAAAAATTAATCATAGATCATCTCTTATCATCTCTCTTATGTTACCTTGTATAATCATCGCTCCACATGAGTATCTGGGTCCGCCGTTGATTTATAAGTATACATTACACATGAAAAGTTAAACGATATTGTTCTCGCAGTAAGAATCATGTAGAATGTAGATATTTCAACTTGAAATGTTTCTATATTGTAAAACATATTTTTTTAATTTATGTTAATTTCTGTTTGCAATCTGTAAACTTACAATAAGCAAACATATGGTTAAGACTAGTAAGTGACATGAAGATAATGGCATAAAGTTGAAATCTAATGATTTTCAACGCAGAAGCAACTTTAAAGATATCATGTTTGCTATAGATATTACACAAGTATGCAATTTATTACTTCAGATTAAAATCTGTATGGCAAGTCCAGAAGTTTATATCTATTTAGTCTTTGTATATGAGCACTATTATCTAATAAGTTTAGAACCAAAACTTTAGAATGAAAATTTAAGTGACTGAAACACTTTTCACTGCTCTTTACAATCACATTTTTGAGGGAATCCTCTTTTAAGTCACTTGGATGTCCACATTCCTTACAAAGTAGGGAACAGCACATATTACACGTAAAACTTTAGTTTCGAACCTTTCCATTATCTGCTGCTGTACCCCACAGCTGAATGCCATATGACCATATGGATTTGAATACTGTAGCTTGTTGGCGAGGGATAGTTTAGATATTCTGCCAAGTAACCAATAGTGTTTTTTTTAACTTTTCACCAAGTTGTTTACCCTTCTTCCAGATATGCGTCCTCCACGTTATGCCCTTATCCAGGTATTTTATCTCCGATACTTGTATTAGCGGTATATTGTTAATAAATACTGGCGGTGTGATACCCTTGCGCTTGGTAAAGGGAATGTGGAATGATTTTGCTTCATTTAATTTTACACGCCATTTTTTTGTCCATTATACGGCTTCATCTAGACTCTGTTGAAGGCTGTTTGCTGTTGCCACTGGGTCAATGTGCGCTACCATAATGACTTTGTCATCAGCAGTAGTTGCAGTAAGGGAATGTTGATTTATAGGTATATCTGCTGTGTAGATCAGATATAATAGCGGGCCAAGGACGCTACCCTGGGGTACCCCCGATTTGATTGAATGAAGAGCAGTTAAGTATTGTCCAAATTTAACTTGGAAGTATCTTTCTGACAAGTAAGACTCAAGGATCACAAATATAGAGTAGAAGAGGCATTTGTTTAACTTTAAGAGCAGGCCTGTATGCCACACCTTATCAAACGTTTGCGTATCATCAAGAAAGATAGCCGAACAGTATTTTTTTCCTGAGAAGCTTGGTTAATAGCATCTACAATTCTATGGACTTGTTGAATAGTAGAATGGCCTCTTCTAAAACCAAACTGATGCTCTGGGATGATCATATTTTCTTCTATTATTGGCATTAATCTTTTAATTAGCAGTTTTTCTATTAATTTTTCTAATATAGGTAATAAACTAATTGGCCTATAGGACTTAACTGCTTGTGGAGATTTCCCAGGCTTGGGAATCATGATAACCTGTGCAATCTTCCATTGTGCTGGGAGGTATCCCAGCCTCAAAACAGTATTGTATACATAGTTAACATTACAAGACCTTTACGCGGGAGTTCCTTGATTAATTTTCCCGTAATTAGATCATAGCTGGGGGCTTTTTTGGGATTTAGATTGTTTTTGATCATAGTTTTAACTTAATTTATGGTGAAAAGTTCCATTTGTGGAGTAAACTGGTGAGGTGTTTCCAAGGAGTTCTGTATCTTTCTTTCTTCATCAATAGTAATCTGGGATGGGATTGATAGAAAAACGTTTACTAAATGGTGCGCAAAGAGATCTTCTTTTTGTATTTCTGTGCGCGCCCATGAGCCATTTTTTTTCTTCAGCGGATGAATTGGTTTATTTTGATATTGTATATTTTTAGTTGCTTCCCACAGCGCGTAATTTGTGTCTTCCGTTGCAGTCGTATTTGCAAGATATTCGTTAAAACTATTAATTTTTAAACTCTTGATCAGTTCTTTGAGTTTCGCTGTTATTTGATTGAAGCGTCGCTTGTCCGAAGGGTATCTGGTATTTTTCCAGATCTTTCTAATCCGCTTTTTGCAGCAATTTTTCTTTTTATTGTTTGTGAACAAAGTTCTTGCGCTCTCGTGCTTGAGATTTTGGGTGTTGCTTCCCAAGCTGCATCTTGAATTATTTTGGTGAATGTTTGAACAGCCATTTCAATGTCTTCATTTGTTTGTAGAGAGATTTGTATTTTCAATTGGTGGTGAACGATGGACGTATGGTAGCACCAGGTAAAACATATTAAGATATGATGTAAGCAACTACTATGCCAGTTATACTGGTGTATCAATGTACAGGGTGTCCAAGATAATACGATGTACATATGGATTTCGGCTACCATGAGGAATTCAATTCCGACAGTAAAAATGTTCTAAGCTAACTGTTTTCAGAGATACGATAGTCAATTTTGTTTCCTTATGGGCGCTATGTTAGATGCTTACTTACTAAAATAGGGCATTAAAAGTGCTTTTCGACAATGTATGCCATGCTATGTAAACAATAAAAATAATGTTATAACAAAAAAAAACTGTTTTCATCTATTTGCTTTGAAACAGAACAATTGACATGTTTTATCGCTATGAATGTCAAATTAATTTACATTTTATACTGATAAAATTAAAAGTTATTTGTTAGTTTTTTTATTGATCATTGTTTACTTTTGTTTGTTGTATCATTGCGCTATGTTTGCTGTTCTTGTTAGATTTACTATTTATTCATTATTATGGTAAACGTTTCTAAATCAAGAAAAATACGATATACTGGCCTGTTTCATCTAGATTCGTAAAAATGATGCACAAGCTCAACAAATGAATTTGAAACATATATAGAGAGGCGGTAACCAGGGAAATGCGCGTATCGCAAAATAAAAGCCCATTTGATTAATTACGGATTCTTTATTAAGCCGAGTTAATGAGTTTTTAGTTCTGCAAACTGTAGCTGACAATCCACATACGGCTGTCTGTCCGTGGGATGGACGGTGCTGTTGGTGTTCCCAAATCTGCAGCTGGTGCAATATTGAAGAAACACAAATCAAGGGTGGAATCCGTAGCATTTACGAAAAGGGGCTTCATGAAGATGAAGATTAGTATTTTGTAGATAATTTGTTGAAAATTGGCAAACCAATAGTTCTCATCTTTTAGAAAGTGTGAGTTATGTAACAGAAAAATGTATTCTTGGCTGACGAAAACCCAATATAAAGTAGAAATCTCAAACACCAAGTTAGATGGGGCTTCAATATATGGACTGGTTTATTAAAAGGGAATATTACAGGCACAATCATTTTCAACGACACTTACATTTGAAAGGTATCTTAAATTCCTTGAATATAATGTGGAAGATATCTTGGAGAATTTGGAGCTTCCTACAACTCACCATATGTGTTCAACAGGACGTGGCACTACCACACAATACTTAATTATAACTAATTATTTCCATAATACATATCCCAAGAATATGCATAGATATCCAAGGTCTATTAAGTAGCCTGCTCAATCCTCGGATCTCACACCTCTGGATTTTTTGTTGTGGGGATACATAAAGGTATGGTTTATTCAAGAGATTACGCGGCTGCAGAACGAATTATCCAAGAAATACCGCAGGAGTTTATTAGGAATGCTACTTTGGCTGTACTGCAAAGATGTCAATTGTGCATTCAAAGTAACGTACAATTATATGTTCCTAATTGTGTTTTAATGTTTTTGTTACATTTTTATATCGTCGAATTTGCCTCATTTTGCAGTCTATCACTAAGTCGATATACTCATAATGTCTCTGACAATATTACCTTCAAGTTTAATTAGATCAAATTCCTTAAATCCAATTTATTTTGGAGAGTGATTAAAACAATTGTTTTGTGGTAATTTCAAAGCAACCTAGATGAAGACAGTTTTTCTTGTTCTTTAATGTTATTTCTATTGTTGGCCTATTCATGTTATACATTTACACTCTACTTAAAAAAAAGTAAAAGTTTAATAAGGCGCCCATAAGAAAAAAAATACCATCGTATCTATGAAAATAGTTGGCGTAAAACATTTTAGTTTGAATTGAATTCCTCGTGTCTGTGTAAGCATACCGAGTTTCAACTGCATAAGTTTAATAATAGAAAAATTATTAGGGATTTTAGAAAAAGAGACATTTGAGTTTCTTCAGGATATTGTATAACTGCTTGCAGATATCTTGAAAATCAAGAGGCATACACTTGCGCAACTTTTCTCTGAAGGTAACCAAGATACCCATGCACATCGTCTTATCTCGGTTACCCTGTATAACGAGATATTAATATTATCTTAAAATAATGTCGATATGTTGGTATGATTTAATTGAATCTTTTCGTAAAACTCTATCATTGTGTAAGACAATAATAAAAATGTCAGTCGGGCTTTGTCAAGTAGTCTTGGATATTGTTCCGTGTTTTATCAAAACTCTTCTTATGGAAGGTTAGGTATGTGTATATTACATATTCAGAACATTCTAAAATGTCATTATTATTAATGTTTTAACTTTTTTAATTTAATTTAAATATTAAGGTATTGTTTGTGAAAGAATATACAAAATGTTCAATATTAAATTTAACACACCACGTTAAAAGTTACATATACATTAAACATCTCTAATCATATAAACTTTTACATTGGCAATAAACTGTCGAATACTATAATAAAATAACAAAACTCTATAGTTGATATTGCTTATAATCGTGCAAGGAACTTATGAACGTTTCTTCTACAGTAGACGGACCATCTATAAAATATACGTGGTTTACAAAACGTAGGAATTTTTGGGTGACTAGTTTTACTTACTAAAGGCGTACCACTTGTCTGCTGTAGGATCGGCTTCAGCTCTAGCTGCAGCAACAGCCTGTCGAATAGCAAGAGGAACGCAACACGCCATACACAGTGGAGGCTCAGCAGTTGCTAAAATTACAATAAGTAAAAACGACCACAGAGCGTATTCCGGACTAATTTTTACCCTTAGAATTAAGTATTCCCAGAGTATTAGGGTTGCTTTTAGGAAACTTAACCCTAAAATCGACTGGAATATCTTTAACTCCTGGAGGTTTGTACGTCCATGTTCTATTAGTTATCAACTCGCCCTCTGCATTGAAAATGATCTGTTCGCTAGTCCAATAACCCATTCCCATGATGAAGGCACCTTCAACCTGACCTATATCAATTTCGGGACTCATACTATCACCAGCATCTTCAATAAGATCAACTCTTTTAACTTGATATAAACCTGTTAAAATGTCGATTTCTGTTTCCACACAAGTGGCACCATATATTGGATACGTGTGAAGATCTGGCAATGCCGCATGAAACCTAAATATCGACATAAATAATTCTTATTGGTATTTTTAAAGCATCAAATCGTGCGAAGGCTCACATGAATGATGCTGATAAATCGACATTCTCTAAGTAACACTGACGTACTAGTTCTGGCCAAGTTGGATTTTTCATTTTGTCTTTTACAGGTTTCATTCGTTCTTTTAGTATGTCGCAAGATTTTAGTATTGCCTAAAATATATACCGTTAGTATACTCTATTCCTCTGATGTTTTGTACAGTAGTAGCAAATATTTCAAAAAAAGGATTATGTAACACTCACATAGGAAATCGCTTCACTGGTTATACTGCCACCAGTGCTCATTGAATTTGGCGAAATCACAACGTTGCAGGGTTTGATGCTGACTTGGTTTAGAGGAATATTCAACGCATATGCACATACTTGAGCTACCTACAAAAATGTTTACAAAAATAGTTGTTTACTTGTATCATCTTTTACCTTGGTGTTAATCCCTTGACCCATTTCGACTCCAGCGTGTGACACCGCAACGCTACCATCTCCTTGATAAATTGACACATGAGCATACCAATTTCCAAAGAGGAACGTAGGATAAGACATAGCCACTACTGAAATTCCCCTTTTAACCCATCTATTGGCCTGCAATAGAAATCGGATAAGATAGTTATTTGTTATTAAAATTCGATTAAATACAGTATTAAACTTCTCTACTTCTTTTTTTCGATTGGGAATATCTGCCCATTTATTTAGGTCATCAAGATATTTAGTAAGAGCTGACTGCTTTGTATCATAATTTTCTAAACGTACTTCCATGGGGTCTATATTGAGAACAGACGATATATGGTCCATGATGCTCTCAGCTAGAGCAATTGCTTCAGTGGTTGCTGCAATTTTTTATTCATTAAAATAATATAGAACACGGTTAACTTGGAAACCTACCAGGAGATCTGCACCACGTCCCTGTGTGATTATCGCTTCTTGTAGAATACGAATTGACACCCCACGTGTCGTGTTTGTAGGCGTTGACAAATACATTCATCAATTCTAGACTGACGTTTTCATTTCCACCACTACTTCCAAAGTCTGAGTATAAAGATGCGTTTAAATACTGGATGGCTCCCTTGTTGTTTACACCCACTTCATAGTCAGCTGAAAAGGGATATCGTTTTCCAATTACATTCATGTTGGTTATTAAGGGCATCCACAGTTTCACAGGTTTTTGCAGGTTATGGGCTGCTAATGCAGCAGCACAGGAAACAATGGAATTTCTAGAAACTTTTCCTCCATATCCCCCTCCTAAACGTCGAACAACAACGTTAATCCTGAGAGAAAATATAAACATCATCAGAAACAATCTACGTAGCGGCGAAGACCCCACAATGTTTACAAACTCATTAAAAAAAACTTATTTTTTTAAGTAGACACGAACGGGCATAACTGTGATATACAATATGTTTCAATGGATATATTAAAAATCAATTCTACAAATGATGACAAAATGAATTTAAAGTTTAGTTACTTGTTGACTGGAATATTTAACATCTTAGCTGCTGAAACCTGTGCGTAATTCATGGTTTGTGTTGATGGATACATATCTAATCCATCGTCCGTTGGAATAACAGCACAGCATTGAGTTTCCATATGGTAATGATATTGCCAAGAAACATCAAATTGTCCTTTTATCACGTGTTTAACATCATTACCTAAATGTATAATTATGAATTATTTTTTTATCTTTACATTCTAATACTTTACCTTTATTTATTGGTTCAATTTTTCCTTCGGAAAATATTTTGCCTTCAGGATTTGTTGCTATGAGTTCACGAATGGTAAACAACGGTTTTTGCGTTCCTTCGACGTAATTTACTTGAACTAGATCCGCAGCTTTTTCAGCAATTTCTTGACTAGATGCAACAGTTATGCCAAGTGGTTGATAATAGTATTTTACCACACCACTGCAAAAGATTTCTTCTTCCACTGTGAACATCCAACCCGCTTCTTTGGGTGTAAAATTGTTTTGACCAGGAATATCATTTTTGTCGTAGAATGCTACCACCCCATCGACTTTCTGTGAAGGTTTTGATTACGTAAATATCTGGTTTTTCATTTCATACTTACTAAAGCTTCAGAAGCATCGACTTTACTGATTACAGAGTAAGCAGGAGCTTTTGCAAGCACAAATGCCGCATATAGTTGACCAGGTTGGTCAGGCATATCCATAATAAATTTAGTCTGTCCTGTAAACCAAAAACTATGGAATAGGTTGCTAACTGTGGTCTTCTGTTACTTACCCGAACATTGTGACAGAGCTTCAAGTTTTGGAATTGGTTTAGTAAGAGGATACAAAGATTCATTGGTGCCATAGTCTTGAGTTCCAGAAGAAACTGGACGAATTTGTTTGGGTCCTCCACTTTTGTTTCTGGCTGATATTTTATCCTCAGGAGTAATGCTTAAAATGAACTAAACTTTTTGTAAGGCATAAATGACTTAAGGATATCTTTTTACCTTGTAACATAGGCTTATTGCTAGTTTTTTTCTAAATTCAGGAGTAGGATCAGGTAAGACATAATCCAGGATGAGTTCTCCTTCGAGTGATTTGAATAACCCTTGGAGGGTATTATTGTCAAACAAATATTTTCCCACCAAATATCCTTCCGAATTTTGAGCATGAACAAAATCAGGGTTTATTGAACCATATACTATGCTAGCCGATTCTACTTTGCCACCGCCATCCAACTTTAATAAAAATCCGGCATTTACAAGAGCGTGTGCATTTTGTGCTCGTGGCATTATCTAAATAAGAAGAACTTATAAAGTATGTAGGTATTGAATTTCATATGTTTTACCTTGTACGTTTCATATTTGTAGGTTTTGTCTAGAGCTGGAAGGTTAATGCTTTTAATTATTTTTCCTTTCATGTTAAACGATAGGAATTCAAGAAGGGTTTTTGTAATTTCTTGATGATCCGTTCCAACTGTAAAATATTTATATACAATACATATGGTTTATCGTTGTATATAAATAAAGCGCGATAATACATCTCACATGGATGCATAGCAGCTTTAACTAACATGTCTTGTGTGGGTGATGTGATCCCGATAGTTATGTAGTAGGCACGTAGCTATACAATTATATCTACCTATTGTTAACGTAGCTCCAGCAGTTTCCAACATTAGAAAAATATCAGATGGAAATTCGTGATGTTCGTGTTTGGTAAACAAATTCCCGGCCAACGTCCCAGTCTAATACGAAAGAAAAATACCAATTATTAAAAGTTACTAAAACATTATATAAGACATACATTTCGTACTGGTACATTTGCAATTAAACTGATGTGATCGCCCATTTTTTCCAAATACGAAAACTTTTCATTTTCTTTAGATAATTTATAAAATAGATTCATAGCATTCGTAAGTGACATATTTGCCCCTAAAACCAGACTGTTGTCGCTGATAGTATGTTCCAGTAGGTTTTTAACATTAGTAATATCTATATAAATGTTAGGCTCTTTTGTTCGTTTGTAAACTCCTAAAAATAGAATTTTTGTAGTAGTTGTTGGGAAAAGCTAATTCTTTAATGTCCCGCAACACTGAAAGTACTACCGCGATAAGCATCAATAGAAGTAGAGTTAGACTAGGACACCGTTTGGAAGAACCTTATTGGATTAATAAAGAAACGCCATTTTTGTGAAAACAAATATTTACCTGTAGCAGTATTTCCCCCAACAAGCATATAGGCATCATCCGGCTTTTCTTTCATAACATCAAGAATTTCATTTATATAAAAAACTTTAACCCATCTGGATTCCTCAAAATCATAATAATGAGACTGAAGTTGTTTACCACAAGGAGATACACATTTTGCCTGACAATGCCCCTGGCTTTTCTTACAAATTGGTATATCTTCAATGTCAGAGTATTTTCCTAGGAGATCTTCAGATCTATCGCTTGCCAATGATTTGAAAGCTGACATGATTGGTCTGTATCCTGTACATCGGCAAATATTCCCACCGAAGGAGTTTTCCACGTCTTGCATACTGAAGCTACCAGATTCGTACAAAGCATACATATTCATCAACATACCTGGTGAGCAAAATCCACATTGGGTACCATTAAACTGAACTAGCGCCTTTTGGACGGGATGGTATCCTGTTTTAAAATTTCCTATTGCTTCTATTGTATGGATTTTCCAACCAGAACAGGTGTAGATTGGAACTAAACACTATATAAAGCAAATAAATAGGTAGAATACACGTAGGGTCGAAAACGTATGGTGTAGTATACCGAAATCTGTTTTACTATTGATTGGAGAGGGTGGCTTAAGTAAATAAACATTAGAAAAACCCCTTACCATCACGATATATAGAACAACTAAATACGTATCTCGGCAACTAAGCTGTCATCTTCAGTAGAAATTTGAACTAATTAAAGTAACTTGGTTGAGGATACCTCTCGAGATAAGTCCTTCAAAAAGTCAACAATTGAAGTATAATGAAATACGTATTTGTGTTCTAAATATCACGGTGGTAAGGGGTTTTTCTAAAGTTTATCGGAATATGTATGCTTTATTACTGCATTAGGCTGTACAAGCCATTAGCGTTTAATTAAATTCCAAATGCTTAGAGTGTTCTCGTTCAACTTTAAGATATTTTTCGTAACATTGCTATAAATTATAAAACATTGTTTGTTGTGCCTATAGGGAATTAGATCGTGGGTCACGATCGGGAGAGGTAGGATAAGGACAGCAACCAGAAATTTTTAAAAATTGCTATGCTCAAAGGTTTATGATTTCGGTATACATAATCACGGGTTATATACATATCTTACAGAATTGACTGCAAACACTACTTCACGATCTGTTACGGGATCCATGACGCTGGCTGCCACAACACATGAACCACATCCTCCTTCAAAACACATATTCTTGGTTCCTGTAAGGTGTGCCGTTTGTCTTAAATAAGCATTTAGGGAAGTTTCTGGCCGAAAATCCTTGGTTTTCACTGTTATTTAAAAAATCGGTTATTTTTATGTTGTGAGCTATCGAACTTTGGTTTACCTGTATGTTGCTGATCGTGGATGAAGAACGTTAGTTCATGTAATCTGGAATTATTATTTTTTTCGTTTTAAGTTTTTACAAACGACCACTAGCTGAGCTATTGAGATGTGTCATTACTATTTTTGTAAAATTGACATTTGCAAAAAAGCAATTTTGTGAAAAAATGGAAACTTCACATGAAAGTTTTTGTTGGATGATTTTTACGATTTTAATAAGGGCCTAACTCAACAACAATACATAGAATGGCTTCGTTCAACTTTTGGTAATGACGCACCATCAGAAAAGACTGTTTACAATTGGTTTGCAAATTGGTTGTTATTCCAAAAAACATCGATGCTGTTAGCAACATGATTGAAGAAGATCCGCATGCGACTTACAGTAAGATAGAGGCATCCTTAGGCATATTGAAGACTGCAGTACATTCGATTTTGCATAAACATTTAGCTGCGAAAAAGATCTGTTCCCGATGGATTCCGCATAATTTGATCGAATCTCAAAAAAGTTCGTATTAATTGGTGTAAGGAAAAGCTAAAAAAATGCGACCAAGGTACTGCAAAATCCATATACAACATCGTAACAGGTGATGAAACTTGCATATATTCGTATGCATCGAAAACTAAGCAACACTCCACTGTTTGGTGTTCCAAGATGAACCGAATCCCACAAAAGTTGTTTGTTCATGAAGCACTTCGAAGAAAATGATCACTTGTTTCTTCGGTTGTACTGGACGCGTCGCAACCATTCTTTTAAAGGATCGAAGAACAGTTAACGCTGAATAGTTTACAACAATTTGTTTGCCAGAAGTCATCGACAAAATCGGGAAGAACAACCGAAAACATCGCATCATTCTTTTTCATGACAATGCCAGCTGTCACACAGCACGTCAAACAATTGATTATTTGAAGGAGAAAAACCTCGAATTAATGTCCCATTCACCTGATTTATCGCCTAACAACTTTTTTGCGTTCCCGAATGTCAAACAAAAAATGCGTGGACAGCGCTTTTCATCACCCCAAGAAGGTGTTGAAGCCTTCAAAAACCATGTTTTTGAGATACCAACTTCAGAGTGGAGAAAATGTTTCGAGAATAGGTTTGAAAGCAATAAAACCGCTTGTTCCAAAAAAAATTGTTCATTCCTAGTATTTGTAAAAACTTAAAAGGCTGCCCTCGTATTACTAAATGTTTATAAATTATGTTGTTAACTGCGGATTATTTCAACAGTATATACCGGTTTATAATACTCATGTTATTTCCAGAAACAAATGCATTCGTAGTGTACTCAAACAATAAGTAAACAAAAAATGAGCACATGTAGATAGCAATAATGTAATAATAAATGATAATGTGTTTTGTATAGTATATTTTTGTACTTAATCTGCTGAAATTTTTCCATATTGTTTATGAAATATTCGTTTACTTTTAATTATTTTATCAAACATATAAAAGATAAACTTACTGTTTTAGTACTTTGGTGGACTGCGGAAATAACCATGCAGATAGACTCTCCATTTAATAAAATTTTGAAATAGATTTCTAAAAGAATCGTTTACTCAGGCGTTAAACTAAACATACTAGGTTTTTACGTGCCAAAATCAAACTTTTTATAAGTAACTGTGAACGAGTAGTGTGGGTAAAATGTAATAGGTGACCAAGTGGTGTATTAGATGAAAAAGCTAATTATGGTATTCCTGTTCTTCATATCATCGAATTTAATTGGTATTGGTGTATAATTTTGACGTATTACTAGAATTAATTTGTTTCCCAATTTGCCAAAGATAAACAGCGATGAAGGTTGTTTGTATTATTGTAAGCAATTACACTGCGCTTTATTTTTACGTAATAATGGAATTAAAAGTGCCGCAGGTGTAAAATTTAATAATTATTAATACTCCGTTTTCCGATGAACTAATTTTAAAATACGATACAGGGTGTCCCACGACGTGAGGTCCCTACTTCGTGTACGTAATCTTTAGACCAAATATAGTTAAAAATTCTAATAAAGTTATCCCCTAAAGTAAACCATTTTTAAAATACAGAGTGTTAATTATTATTTATTAAATAACTACAATTTCAGAAAAGCCAATATTTATTTTTATTTTAGTTTAAATTCACTATAAGGATTGCTCAAAATGGCCGAGAGATCTGGTTGCCCTACGTAACATATCATTGTTATTCTGAATTCGTTTGCTGCTTCAAAAATGCGTCTCCTAAGATCTTCAATAGTCTCTGATGGTGTTTGGTATACCATATCTTTCATATGGCCCTACAAATAATAATCTAAACAAATTAAGTCCGGAGATCTCGGGGGTCAGGCATGCTGTTCTCCTTTACCACTTACACGTCCTTCAAACCGTTGATTCAAAAATTGTCTTACACGTAACGGAAAGTGCGCCGGGACACCATTTGGTACCATATACCATGCCTGATTGCCAGAGGGGCATCATCTAACAATTCTCCCCAATGATCTAGACAATTTTAATATCTGTCGGCGGGTAAATGGTTCTCAAAAACGATTGGACCAATGAGCATGTTATCAATAATTCCTCATCAGATATTCAGTGAAAACCTATGTTGATAATTTGACACTGTGATTTCGTGTGGCTTCTCCAAATCCCAAGAGTGGCTGTTCTTTCTGTTTATTAATCCATTCCTTGTAAATGTTGCCCCATCTGTGAATATCATTCTATTACGTAGGTTTCGATTTTGAATAATCCAGCGGCAAACTTCCATACAACTAGCGAAATTTGTAGGTAAGAGGGCTTGGACAGGCTGCATGTGAAATGGATATAAACCATGCCGTTCTAATGTTCTCCAAACTCGCATTCGTGGTACATTAATTTGTGTAGATACACGAGGAACAGAGGTGCTGGGATTATTATCTATTTCTCGCAGTATGTTGTCCTCATGGTCTAGTACTTACTGTATTGGACGCTCACTCGACGGTTTCGGGAAAGTTCCGTGTTCACATAGGTAGTTGTGCACGCGTTGGAAGACTACGGTCTGGTAGTCGCCGATTTGGAAATCTCAATCCATATTCTCGAGCAGCTGCTACTGAGTTTCCATCACAAAAACCGTACATGTAATGGATATCGGCGTACTCTCGCGTTTTAAAAGCGCAAGAAATCAACTTTAAGGTACTTTACTGTTTGACATACAAGTAAATATGTATTATCATTTCCATGGTAACGTAGACAGTTTGTATCAAATACCACTTAATATCATTTATTGTTTGGGCTGCTTCAGTATTTAACTAAAACAGGCCATAATTTCTTTAATAGTTAATTTAGAGAAAATGACCACTCTTTAGTTTCGACTTCTTTTCACCTCTCCTACATGTAGGTGGACCTCACGTCATGGGACACCCTGCATAATGAAATACTTATCTAAATTAAGAATACATATAAATAAATAATATAAATAGGCGGGAACTCGAATGGGAAATCTCAAAATATGAAACCACGGTAAGATCCTTACGGCGAGATTTGAAACGATGAAACAACGAAAGCTTAAAAGGACCAGTGGCGGCTCGTGAGTTAAGAAAGAGGGTGGGCACAAGAAAAAAACTTACCTATTTTTTGTACATAAAATCCATTCTCCTATTTTTCATGCTGGAAAAGACGTCTATGATTTTGTTGTCAAAATCCGGGATAGACTGGACAAACTTCTTTTCTATTGATAGGACAGCCAATGCGTTCAGTCGATCTTTTTGCACACAATTAACTTCCATCATTGAAAAAACGTCACTTTCGTCTTTGAATTCAAACGCGCGATTGCGCGAAAACAGCGCTCCAAAGTCCAAATTCAAACGTTGACTGCAAATCGGGATCAATGTGCTCGGTGCCCCATTCGCCTGGTATATCGTGTATAGCGAAGATAACCGATAGGCAACCGAACCTTGCTCTACATAGGTATAAATCAGAGCGTTCTCCGGAACATAGTTTTGAGCGTGTTAGCCGCGCCTTTGGTGCGGAAGGAAAATTTGATACCATCGTTAAAATAATGAAATTAAAATAATGCAGTGAATTACATGCGAATTTCTTTCTGTGTTTATCTTGGTGGTTGGGTGGGCACGTGCCCTTGTGCCCTTTAGTACAAACCGCCACTGAAAACGACCATTGAAATAAGTTAGGGAATATACAGAATATTTTCAAATTCAGGGCCAATTTATTTGCAGTTCTTGTTTGCAAATATTTTGGGTAAAAAGAGGATCATTGACTTCCGGTTTAAGCGGAAGGGACCTTATTTTATTTTTTCTATGGAACACCCTGCAGTTTTTAAGTTAAATGGATTGTATGACTTGTATCATTTTTAAACTGTCAATCTCAAGTTTAGTAGCAACATATTAGCGTTTGAAACTGCATAAATAAGCATATATGATTTTTCATCTGGCTTATCATTGATTGTAAGCCCACAATTGTATTATAGTTTTTGAAATAGAGAATATCGTAAACTCGTATAAGCCTGTAGCACGATTCGTTTAAAAAGAAATTAAGACAACGTCCGCTTAAATTGGAAATCGGCCTCTTTTTATATACCTGAAACTGTATTACTTCTACTTAAACATATTTTCTATCAACTAACAAGGTATTTTCACAGTTGTATCGTAGTACGGTACTGGTCGAAATAACAACCTGCTAAGAAAAAATATTTCAAAGATTTTTTTACTTATTTTACAAGTACTTGTTAAAAAGTGGCTTTTTTTTATTCGTCCTAATCTGCCTTATAGAGGGTTAAAATGTTTCCGAATTTCTTTCACCCCACCCGATCCCACCCTATTCATTAAATCCCTCCCCACTTACTGGCATGGGGTGGGCCTGGCGAAATCCAGGATTGACCCCCGAGTCGGCTCCATGTCAGATGATGATGATGATGATGATGACTAATTTTATTAACGTGCATATTAATAATTTCCACCTTTTGATCCAAATTTAAAGATTGGTACTTTTTAATAGAGATAATTCGGCAGTTACAAGAACTACCAAGCGTATGTGTAGAACTAGTCATTCGGCACTAAATTCAATAATCGATTGCTACCTGTCGTTCGTTATCACATTTTCTGAGAATAATAATTGAAACGACGTGCCGCCACCTGCATCGACCTTTCTGATAACATTTCTTGGAAGACAAGGTTCTGGAATAGTACTACGTATTTACATTCTGCATTAACTTAGTCATACTGTACATCTGGCGACTGGAATTTACGTTTCCGTTCCACGTCAAGTTGGTTTCCGCTTTAGTATAGTAAAATCGTATTCTTTCGGGCGGGACCAAACAGTATTCCGTTTTTTTGGAGGTTTCCATTTTAGACAGGGTGCGCATTGATGGGTTTCAATGTAGATGAAAAAAATTGTTATACTTAAATCTTAGATAGGTACACTTTCTAAACTATTTTGCAACGTCACTATTCGAATTTAAATACGTATCATATTGTGGTACAATTTTTTGTGTCCTTTTGTCTTAAAAGGTTGCCGTCGGTGATGAAAAGCAATTTTGCACAATCTTTTTGTGGTCGCAGATAAGAAACCGATTGCGGGTTCTTAAAACATTCTTAAGAAGCAGGCACTAAGTCGGGGATGGATAAAAATTTTCCAGTTGAATTGCTCAATGAGTTGCTCAGTGCAAGCCATCTCATGCTGTCGGGCGTTATCGTGCGAATGCACAACCCCTGGAGCTGCAATTTTCGCCTTTTATTCTGAACCGCTCTTGTCAACATTCTTAGGACTGACGTTTACCTAAAACGAATTTCGAATTTTTGTATTTGTATTTATATTCTGCCTAGTAAATCTTCTCTGGAGTAGAAATGTTTACACTTTCCATGGTTCGGAGCTCAGGTTAAGCGGTAGGTCCTCTAGGTCTGTGGCGCTCTAAACGTGCAACACAGGCATAGGGGAGAAGATCGCGACGTCTCGTAAGAGATAAAGCACTCGAAGAAGAAGAACCGTCAAATATAATTTTTCTGACTATACTAAGCGTATTCTTGTAGCTAAGTGGATTATACACTTCGTTTCATACAAAATGCACCACCCGATGAAACTTTGCTAAAATAATGTTTCATTATTGCGTATGAAATGATCAGCTTTTCATAAAAAAAGATTAACAATTATAAGAAAACAATAACAACGACGAAAACAAAATTAATAATGTGTAACATCGCCATGAAGAGCAATGCAAAGATTTACTCGTCGTGGCATGCTTTCTATCAAGTGGTCTATGTATCTCGTTCCATATAACCAAGTTGGTGTCTCAGCTCGTCTAAGTTGTTAGGGGCTCTTGGCAATAATCTTAGTCGCCGGCCCATTATGTCCCAAAGATGTTCCATCGGCGATAAGTCCGGTGATCGTGCAGGTCAGGGCAACATTTGCAATTGTGCTTGTTGGAGGTACGTTCTGGTAATGTTTGCAGTGTGTGGATGTTCAATATCCTGTTGGGAAATACAGTTTGGCAACGTCGGCATGAATGGTACTAACACCGGTTCCGGGAATATAGCGATGAGCATTTAAAGTGCCTGGGACGAACACAAGAGGTGTTAAAGCTGTATGGGGTCTTTAAACAAACTCTACACTTCGTCTTTCTTCTCGATATCTACTTACTTTCCTACGGCTTGGTCCACAAACAAGAACAAATTGATGATAGACAGTAGACGAACACCAGAACCACTTGATTTTTTTAATGGAAATAGTGATCATTTCATACGCAATAATAAAACATTATTTTGGCAAATTTTCAAACACGTCGCTTTATTTTTAATGGGTAGTGCATTTCATATGAAACTGAGCATAATAGCTGCTTACCCATGTAACTAGTTGTATATATGTTGGTTGCTGGTGCTCCAATATTTCAGAATTATTTATTTACTGCACAAAGCACAAAAAACGTATACACTCAGTTCTGTATTTCAAAAATCAAAATAGATTTTAGTATTCAAAATTGCGGAATTTCATTTTGATACTTTTTTCACCATCTATTACAATTGTTTTCTAGCAATCCCGCATACAAAATCAACAAGTGTATTAGCAATCTTGTTAGTTACCGGTAATGATGTTATAAATAGTTCATTATTGTTATTGCAAAACTGTTATCTACTTACAGTGCTTAGTACCTAAATTCATGCAGATGACTCAACCCTAAAAATTATCTTCTTCCAGAAAACGGAAAATATGTTGCGTTTATGCAAGGTGGGTGCATATCTTTTTGCCCATTATTGTAATTGTTTCGTGACTGATAATGAAAATATCGACCATATGGAAACAGATTTTTCTGAAATGTGAGAGGAAGTGTCAAAATTGGTTTTAGAACCAGAAACACCTCAAATACCATTTCATTTGACTGGAAGCACTATTTATTTAAATCGTTACAGTCTTTCAAATATGAGGGTTTTGGATGCACCTTTTCTGATGTGGACATTAATAGTGAAAGAGGAATTGGTTTCCAAAGCATTTTTACAACGAAATATCAGTAGTTATGAATATTGCTTAGACATTTTTGACACTGAAAATTTTACAAAAATATTTTCACCTTTCACTGTGGAAACTACTCAACATTGCTTTGTTGTAATAGGGGTTATTTCAACTGGAGGAGGTTATGTATGTTTGGAAGAAATATCTGAATATTCTGTCCATATCAGGACGTTCTTCAAACACCAAGAAGCTGTTTATAGTAACATTAATAACATTAGCATAGGGCGAAATGATCGAAGCTGGAAAGGAAGAAAAAAGGTCAGCCATAGAAGCTGGAGAGGTTACAGATAATGCAGTAGCTATAATCTGCGTGGTTGTGGATCGAGGATGAGATGTATTGTAGCCATTTAATTCAGTAGTCTTCTTCTTCGAGTGCTTTATCTCTTACGATACGTAACGATCTTCTATCCTATGCCTGTGTTGCGCGTTTAGAGTGCCACAGATATAGAGGACCTACGGCTTAACGTGGGATCCGAACCACGTCTACGTCTACTACAAGAAACGGGCCATTAAAAATCCGATGTTCGGGTCTGGGAATTGAACCCAGTACCTTCAGCGTAGAAGTCTAACGCGCTAACCTCTAGCCCATGACCGCCTCTAATTCAGTAGTGGCGAAGTATACTTATTTATTTCTAATATGTATTTTGTTATAATACTCTCCATCGAATCGAATTTTATTGAAAATTGTACTATTCCATTATTTATGTCGACTGTAGTTGTTTAAAGTAAAACCTAAATAATTTAAAAACAACATACTTTGTAAGTATCACCAGAGAGAAATATTTAGTTCTATAATGTGGATTTTGTTGTAAATCTACAACTCGCTTATCTCCGCAGGACATCTATACCCCGCTTATCTCTGCACGATGTATTGCTTACATTCTTCCCTTATGTTGTTCACAATTTCGTCAAAAGTATCAATTCTTATCAAAGATCTTATCAAATTTTTGATCAATTCAAAAGGTAAAAATGTTGTCAATACTAATTATGATAGAACCATCATATATCTGCCTACTGACACAAAGACTTTTTAGTTTTTCAATATTTTATCATTTTATCAGCATTCGTGAAAACACATCTAACCTTGTTTATCCATAACATAATCAATATTGCGAGATTCCAGAATTATTTCAGCTCAGTAGATAGGTAAGACATACAAGAATTATATAAAATATTGAGCATGTTTCCATCTACAGCCTTGGTCTCAAAAAATGGACGAAATTCGCAAGTGTAAACGCCAGCACCAAAAGCATCAGCAATAATAGTACTACCACATTTCAGGAAATCCATCAACACTATGCCTTTCCTGTCCCAAAAGACAGTAGCCATAAGGTTTCGATTCTTAAACATTTGGTTGAACTTTTTGGCTTTGGGGAACTCGCATGCTTCTATTGTACTGATTGTTGCTAGGTTTCAACATTTGTGTACGAAATCGAAGTCTCGTCGCCAGTTGAATGTGATGTAGTGATGCCGGAAGGTCAGTGCAGTCATTCCATGGTTTATGTAAATATCCCTAAACATCTGTGGCACCAACCTCGTACAAAATTTGTGGCACTGGAGCCTATTTGTGATAATTTCATGCAATACCATACGTAAAATTTGCGCTACGAAATGCCGATTATCACAAATTTTTTGGTTCACTTTTTCTACAAAATCGTCGATGACAACAGGTCTTCCACTTCATTCCTCATTGTGCCCGTTTGTTCGACCATCTCTAAAGTTCTTATGTAAACAGAAGCGTTAGTTACGCCTTCATTTGATATTTACAGGGCCGACTTTACAGAAAAATGTCTTCTGTGCGGCACTTCTAAATTCAAAGTTATTTTGTCTACCAAATATTCGACTAACCACATCTTTTTAATTTAAAACTTAAATTTGTTACCACAACAAATTAATACACTTTATCAAATAAATTCCGTATCGTCAAAACATAGGAATCCCGTACCAGTAAATGAGCCCATCATGTAAATTAAATTTCTTTTTAACTAAAAGTATATGTTTTTGTTTATTTATTTCACACCCTCCTGGTTGTGCCCCAACGTTGCGGGGCGGAAGGTTTCAAAAAATGTGTTACTGATTATCCTATTGTGTATTTGCACGAATAAACTTAAGCATTCCAGGACAGTTATATACCAACCGTTTTCACATTGTATGCGATAAGAAAACATTGCGCCCTCTACTGTGGAAGGCTTAAATTTCGCCAACTGTCGTATAATATACGGCGTGCCCGATGGGAGATGCATGTAGCTCTCATTTAAATTAATTGTAATCAATGTATAAGTATAAATAAATGTATTTAGTTTTAAAATGGTTGGCCGCAACATTACTAAGATTTAAAAAGTAAGTTTTTCCAAATTTTTGTTTGTGGCACAATATCTAGCATTTATCGCTTTTTTTCCAATATTTTCGTAGTATTTAGAACTAAGTATGTAAAAACGTATATCGTTGAAAAGACAAAAATTAAGCCTTTTAATGGTGCTATATTTTACTACGGCTGCCATATACTTACTAGTTTACCTCACATTTCCTAAACAGAACCAAATAAAATCGCTTGTTGCTTATTGTAAACATCTGTTGAAACTTTCTGATTTATTATTTTTTTTCTTATCTCCACCATTATCACAGATATATTGATGTAAAGAAATTGGTCGTTTTCAGTTTTTCACAAATATGTAGTAGTCATAATTTATTTTCAAAAAACAAAACCAGCATTCTCAAAAATATCTGCATCTTTCTCCATTTAACCTATAGTATAGCTCCTACGTTTTCCAAGTGCAAGTAACTTTTGGAGCTTCAAAATTGTATTAGATGAGACTTGTTCTTTGTTCGTCTTCGTCTAATAGTTTTTGAAAAACCGTGAACACTCAGGGGTAGAGACGTCGATGTTAAGAAAACAATGTATAATATTTGTAATAATCACAACCAATGCATAATAAAAAAATTACGTATATATATTGTCATAAATACGAATTATACAGGGTGTCCTACGACGTGAGGTCACTACTTGGTGTACGTTATCTTTAGACCAAATGTAGTTAAAGATTCTAATAAAGTTATACCCTAAAGCAGGGGTCTCCAAATTTTTTACCCTAAGGGCCACACTGACTCCTCCACTAAGTCCCAAGGGCCAAGACCTAGCTAGCTCATCATACCAACATACTATAGTTTTGAATTACGCGCAAATTTTCGTACTGTGACTAGCCGGCGAGTGAATTATATATGGCGCAGGGCGCGGGGGTGGATTCCGCTCCGTTCGCAATTTCGGTTGGTACTTACGGGCAACTGTCAAGGACATTTCATTGCGGCGGAGATAGCCGATACGCGTGTTGTGCGTTACGTATTGTTACGACTAATTAGGACCATGCGAAATATATACTAGCGACATCTTGCAGAGAGTAGAGAAGTTAAGTGTAGGACGTGGCAAAGCTACAGTAGTACAGGGCCATATTGCGGGGAGCGGCGGAATTACGCAAAAACGTCAATTATGCTTGGTTAGTTGAAGTATACAACGCCGTATTGTAGCGAGTATTATTATTATTATTATTAAATGTTAGGACTTTGGCCTTTATATGCCTTCCGTCACTGCGACCCTTAGTGGTTCTTTTGTAACTTATGAACCCTTTCTTTGTTAGAGAAGTTGTAGGCTGTTAATGAACCTTATAATGCCTCTGGACTTCGAGTCTCTTATTTCGTTAGGTGTCATGGTTGTCTTTCCGAAAAATGTTTGTCTGCGTCGACAGGCAGCATTGCATTCGCATAGGTGTAGCGAGTATTAGAGCTAGAGCATGTTCGGGAAAAGGTCTACTGCGTGATTGCTTTTCTGGAAGATTCGAGTACTTTGGAGAGTTTTCGAACGTGTTTTGCGCACCGAGAACCCGTGGTACAAATACGGGAGACAACCGAGAGTTGGACAGTTCCAAAGTTTGAATTCGGAGCGACAAGTGCGATCTGAAAAGCGAAATATAGTGCGACTAGTGTGTTTTGTGACTATAGTTTCTTAGTGAAAATACAGTGTGTGTAATTGTGAGTGTTTAATTTAATTAAAAGTGTCGTAAAGATAAATCCAGTGCATTTTGTTTACATCAGAACAACTGCTCTTAATAGTAATAATTGGCATTATTTTGATTTGAAGTTACGTCCCTTTTGTGTGGATTTGTATAAATATGGAAAAGAACCGAAAGATAGATAGTGAGAGCAGAACATTTAAAGAGCAATGGGAATATCAATATTTCGTGATTGAGTCAAGTAATATGGGAATGTGTATAATTTGCAAGGAAACAATATCAGTCCTCAAAGAATACAATATAAAACGTCATTCTGAGACTAAACATTCTCAGAATTACTCCAAATTTACAGGAAGCCTACGGTTAGAATAATATGAATCTTTGAAACGCTGGTTGAAATCTCAACAATTGTTGTTTAAGAAAGTAAATACTGAACAAGAAGCAGCAACTCGTGCTAGTTTCCGCATGGCGCATTCAATAGCGAAACATGCGAAACCATTTACTGATGGCGAATTAATTAAGGATAGCATGATTGCAGTAGCAGAAGAAATGTGTCCAGAAAAAGCTAATTTATTTAAAAACATTAGTTTGTCAGCAAACACTGTGGCTCGAAGAGTAGATGATATTGCAGAAAATATATTCACTCAATTGACCGAGAAAAGTCGGCACTTAGAGTGGTTCTCTTTGGCCCTGGATGAGTTTGTTGAGATGTTTCAGATACTGCTCAGGTATTATTCAAGGGATAGATAAAAATTATGAAGTGTAATAAGAGCTTCTTGACGTTCATAGCATTCACGGCACGGCCACTGGAGAAGATATTTTTAAGGGTGTTCAGAAAAACAATCTTCAATGGAAAAACTTGAAGTGTATCACTACTGATGGTGGCAAAACCTGTGTGGAAAAAATGTGTCGTTGCTCTCGTATCAAAGGCCGTAGAAAATGACGGTGGTTCAAACCCATTAATCGTACATTGCATCATTCATCAACAGTCTTTGTGCGGAAAATGCTTGAATATGTCAGAAGTTTTAAAGCCAGTCATGTCAGCTGTCAATTATATCAGATCACATGTGCGCAATCATCATCAATTCCGCGAGTTTATTGAAGAGATTGGAGAAAATAGCTTACAATATTATACTGCAGTACGCTGGTTTAGCTACGGAAAAGTTCTAACGCGATTTTTTGAGCTCCGAGCGATAATCGAAATATTCTTGAATGAAAGGAATCGTCATCTGACTGAATTACAAAACAATGAGTGGTTATGGAATTAATTATTTTATACAGATTTAACTAAACATATGAATGACCTTAATTTAAAATTACAAGGAGAAAACCAGCTTCTGTCTGATTTACACATTCATTAAGTCCTTTCGACAAAAAATTGTTTTGTTTCAATCTCAATTGAACAAAACATGTTTCACGTATTTTAATACATGCCAAACATTCAGTCAGCAAACTGAGACTCCATTTCCGTTAGATTTCGCAGTTGAAGCTTTGAGTGCTTTAAAAATAAATTTTGAGTCTCGTTTTTCACATTTTGATGCAATTGGAAACGATATCGAGATTTTTCAAAATCCTTTTAACGCCTATATCGAAACCCTTGGCCCAGAACTTCAAATGGAAATGATTGATTTACAGCGTAGCGATATTTTTAAAGAAAAATATTTAAAGTCATTATTGTTGGTATTTTATAAGAGTCTTCCACTTACACAGTTTGATCAGTTGTATAAATTTGCTCGTGGGTTTTTTTTCCGCTTTCGGCACTACTTATCTGTGCGACAAAAACATTCTCCAAAATGAAATATACAAAAAATATTTACAGATCCAAATTAACTGATGAGCATTTGAAGTCGCTGCTGATAATTTCCACTAGTAAACTTGATCCACAACTACAAACAATTAGCAGTGGAAAGTTACAGCTACATAAATCTTATTAATCATAATTATAATGTTTAATTTCATTATGTGAATTACCTATGCATGTCACTTATTGTAAATTTTATGGATAAATCGCATATCATTAATGTTCAATTTCATTATGTATGTCAGTTATTGTATTTCTTAATTGGTCGTTAAATAAAAACATCTGATTATTATTTTGTATGATTTATCTACATTGTAAATTATATAATGTAATCAAAAGAAACTGTGGCGGGTCGGATACTGAGCATGTCCGGATTGGTGGTGCTCGCGGGCCGTAGTTTGGAGACCCCTGCCCTAAAGTAAACCGTTTTCAAAAAACCGAGTGTTAAATTATTATTCATTAAATAATTGCAATTTCAGGAAAGCAAATATTATTTTTATTTTAGTTTGAATTCACTATAAAGATTGTTCAAAATGGTCACCGTAGCTGTCGAAGCACACTCTGGCTCTTCTTAAGAGAGATCTGGTTGCCCCACGTAACATATAATTGTTATTCCGAATTAGTTTTGCTGCTTCCAAAATGCGTCTCCTAAGATCTTCAACAGTCTCTGATGGTGTTTAGTATACCATACCTTTCATACGGCCCCACAAATAATAATATAAACAAGTTAAGTGCGAGATCTTGGGGGCCAGGAGTGCTGTTCTCCTGTACCAATTACACGTCTTCAAATCGATGATTCAAAAATTGTCTTACACGTAACGCAAAGTGCGCAGGGGCACCATCGTGCTGGTTCCATATACCATGTCCGATCGCCATAGGGACATCATCTAACAATCCTCCCAGAAGATCTTCTAGAAAATTTAAATATCTGTCGGCGGTTGAATGGTTCTCAAAAATGAATGGACGAATGAGCATGTTATCAATTATTCCACACCAGATATTCACTGAAAACCTATGTTGATAATTTGACACTGTGATTTCGTGTGAATTCTCCAAATCCCAAGAGCGGCTGTTCTTTCTGTTTATTAATCAATTCCTTGCAAATGATGCGTCATCCGTGAATAAAATTGTGTTACGTAAGTTTCGATTTTAAATGATCCAGCCGCGAAATCTGTAGGTAAGACGGCTTGAACAGACTGGATATCAAATGGATATAAACCATGACGTTTTAATGTTCTCCAAACTCGCATTCGTTGTACGTTAACTTGTGCAGATACACGACGAACAGAGGTGCTGGGATTATTATCAATTTTTCGCAGTATGTTGTCCTCATTGGGTAGTACTTGCTGTATTGGACGTTTCGGGAAAATTCCAGGTTCACGTAGGTGGTTGTGCACTCGTCGGTCTGGTAGTCGCCTATTTGGAAATCTCAACCCATATTCTCGAGCAGCTGCTACTGAGTTCTCATCGCAAAAACCATACATGTAATAGATATCGGTGTGCTCTCACGTTGTAAAAGTAAACATTAGCAACACTGTTAATAACCAGAAGCAGAGAAATCAATTTTTTAAGGTGCTTTACTGTTTAACATACAAGTGAATAATATCATTTCCATAATAACGTTGCGAGTTTGCATCAAATACCCCTTAATATCATTTGTTGTTTCGGCTGCTTCAGTATTTAACTAAAACAGGCCATAACTTCTTTAATAATCGATTTAGAGAAAATGACCACTCTTTCGACTTCTTTTCACCTCTCTTAGACGTAGGTAAAGTAGTGACCTCGCGTCATGGGACACCCTGTATAATTGAATAGAATGACGGAACAACGGTAAAGTGACGCGTGGCTGGCCCATCAACTACTGAAGCACCCCCACAATGCACTGCATTGCCCAGGCGTCTTATTCTACGGGAATATTTAAATGGCCCTTCTTTTCTGTATAGACCTCGTATATTAAATACGTTGAAATGACTTTCCAGTCATGTGAAAGAAAATAAACGTGATTTTCTTTCTTTAAGTTGAACACGTATTTGTCAGTTGTAATTCTCGGAAGTCAGGATTCAAACGTGACATTGGATCTTGTGCAAGGAATTACCGAATTATGTATGTGGGAGTGTGTATGTATGTTTTGACTGGAGAACTAGTGTGGAGTCTTTTACTTTTAGTTGTAACATGTAGCTGTAATTTATATATATATAATATCGGTTTGCATTTGTAGATAGACGTCTATAACAAGGCTAAAGGGAAACTAAAAACACCCAATTTAGCTGTAAAAGTTTTATGTACACACAAAATTAGAAAAGGTTGTTGAATAAGTGGCTTCGGGAATTTAATATACCAAAACGCAGTGTGTCCTCCATATGGAGAAATAGCGACAGCGTAATAAAAAAAATTGAAAATTGTGAATAAATACATAATAAAAGAATGAGTCAGTGTGTTTATGACGATACAGATACAGCGATGCTTCTGTTGTTTACAACAGTTCATGATTAATGTTTAGCTTCAAGTGGACCTATAATTAAAGAAAAATCACAGACTTTTGCGCGGTCGCTAGGTCATAAAGGCTTGGTTGCTAATGAAGGATGGCGAATTAAATTTAAAAGCAGACACGCCATTGTCGCAAAAGTTTTGAGCGCAGAAGGGGCATCTGTGAGCAAAAGAGAATGTTATGATCGCAAACACTTCACCTATCGAAATTAATTCAAAGTTGTAAACCAGAAAACGTCTTCAATGCGGAAGAAATGAGACTTTTTAATGGCTTACCAAAATGTGGAAAAATGAGTTTTGGCAGGATGACAAGGAGAGGGTAATGCCCCCCCCCCCTGAACCCTGAGGTTTTGGTTTTTTGTCTATCTAAATATAATATTAATTTTTGTATGTTCTTCTCTTTGTGAAACAAAATATATATTATTATATTTTACTTATTAAATATAATTATTTTTACGCCCCCTAAGAATATCACCTGGATTCGCTACTGGTTGCTATTTTAGTAGGGGTGAATATGTTTGTGGCACAAAACGATAGAATTTTATTATTTGTGACTTGTTCTTCTGATCGAAAAGAAACTGAGATTTGTATATTCCTCATTCTTGCTTCTAAACGTAACTGCAAACAAGGGTGTATCCAGCTCAAAACGGAATGGGGGACAGCTTTCTAAATTCAACTTCTTTCATGGGGGAAGGGGTCCATGGGAGAGGGGCATGCAATAATACACAATTATCGAAGAAAAGCACTATTTATTAATAAAATTAATTTTTGAACAGTTGTTTGTGAGGATTAGTTTCAAATTTTCGCACTACAGCTTCCACTAATTGTTTCTTGTTTGCCCAAAACCCATTGGCGATGAATACCTAGCATGGTTAACCCATTTAACCTATTTTCGCCAATAGTGCTTCTAAGCCATCTTTTAACTCTGCGAAGGGAGCTGAATGAACGCTCTATAGTGCTTGTTGTGCAGGGCTGTGAAAGCAAAATCTGTAGCGCCTTTCTAATTGTTGGAAAAAACATTTAGTTCTTTTTTAAAACCTCGATGATATCTGGCGCTTCTTTTACCTCATTCCACATTTTGAACCACAATTCCCTTTCTCCTTCGATGCCTTCCAAATTGTAAAAAATTGTACAAAATGAAGTACTTTCATTCCATTCCTTCAATGATCTCTCATGTTACTCGGATAGCAATGTGTCAGTGAAAATGTAGCCGAATTGTCTCCAGAAAATCTGACTTCTAAAGATGATATGATGGAATCCAAGTAAGGAATTATTAGAGAACCTCTCCAAAATTCGGATGGATTTTCGGCTGGAGGGTTTTTTCTATGGATTTGTTGACCGGAAACGCTAGTGGCGGTTATATCAACATTCAAATGCTTTGCAACGTCGCCTGCTTCTTTCAAAACGTCAGCTGTGACGTTCTCCGCATCTTCCCGATGCTCCCTTAGCATGACGAGAATAGCTTGAATGTGTTGGTTAGCTTTAACTATATTAAGTGCCTTCAATTGAAGTGTATTTGCTACGGGTTCCAGTATAGAGGAATACTTCGCAATTAATGCTACTGACACAACAAATGAAGATCTGCACGCCGCTGCATGCATTTTTTCTTGTTGCTGCATTACCCTCCTCAGCTAATGCCTGTAATGCTTCAACAATATCGACGAAGTGATCCTTAAAAACACTGATGTTCTTGTACTTCTCTGACCATCTTCCGCCTTGGAAGGGGGGCAACTGTCCCTCTCCAGGGCGGCCCCTTCCTTGGATACGCCCTTGACTGCAAAGCTATGTGAGCTTAAGTCAAAACTGTAAAACAATCTCCTGCGGATTTTTTAAAAACTACGTGGATTACCACGAAATCCCCATAATGTCCTTATTGGATTGCGTTCGCGATAGTTCATAAATGTTAAGCCTGTATGACACGGCACAGAATTTTGTACAACATTATGTTTATAATTTTTTACATAATTCTGTGTCGTGTCATACAGCAAAATTTTGTTCAAAACTTTGCGCAAATTTCTGTACCTAGATTATGTTCTAAAACCTACAGAATTTTGTTCAAAGTCGGCGTTGCACCGATGCGCAAACGAGCAATTTGTAGCGTTTACTAACGATCACAGAGGGCAGAGGAGTATATGCTTACCATCTGTTTACCCCGCCATGCTCACACTCCTGGCATTTTCTTTTATCTCCCTCGCGTTCTTTATTGCTGCAGGTTGTTTGCTTTGTCGTGCGTTTATTTAAAACAAATAAATATAAGTGCTACAATCGTATGCATCAACCTGATATTATGAAATCGTGATAGAATTCTATGTTATCGACAGTCACTTGATTATTTTGACAGGTTTCTCACAGATGTCAACGTAATTTGCACCTATTGGCGCATGCTCACAGACAATTCTGAGCCGTGTCAGGCAGCTCTTGTGCAAAAAATAGAGCAAACTGCTATTAAAGAATCGGGTTTGGCTGACATTCTCAGTGGAACGACGCTCTTTTTCCTTTCACCAGACTTGGAAGAAATCGGGCTGAAGAAAACTTTGGGCGCAGTTGGTAGAAAAAGGAAACAACCTGCCATGGTTGTTTACAAGTTTTACCGACTAATTGTTTTAGTGAACGAGGCAATTTGGTAAGTGTTCGTTGTAAGGTTGTAAGATCTGAAGCAAGTGAAGATGACTCTAGTATGGAGGAAGTAATTCTATACTGTTGATTAAAATTTCACGGCAACGTCGCTGATAAGAAGTATATGCATTGTTTAAGTGTATATTTTAAAGAAAACCTGCTTCTACACAATCGGTAACTACTAAGCAACTACATTTAAGTAAACGTTAGAAATTTGTTTTTATTTAGTAATCTTCTTCTTCTTAGGGTGCTTTATCTCTTGTAATAGAAATTGTATTTTATTTGTCTAAATAATCACTGTGTGCTTTGGATAGTTATTTAAAATTACTTAAATTATTTGTAGAAGGTTTGTTAGATTAGAGTTGTTGTGGGGGGAGGGGGTTGTTTGTGCACTTAACACTGGGGCCCCTTGGACCTATTGTCATGTCCTTATATGGCTAGTTGCTGTCAATTAGATGAGTTCCCTTTGCCAGGTCTAGGAGTTTGCTGATCAGCCAGCCTGACAGGCGGTTGCATCTCATTGCAGTTAGTGCCCTCAAAAATTTGTAATCTTCTACGAGTTAGGGCTTTGCATCTGAATATTATATATGAGGCTGTTTCTTCTTCCTCGCTATATAGCCTGTTTATAGGGTGTTCGTCATATGGCCCTACATTGTGAAGATGTCTCGTTAGGAGTCCTGTCACTATTCTAATATGAGACCTACTAAGTTGCAGCGCGTTTGGCCTCGGTGGTCTAGTGGTTAGCGCACTTGCCTATAGATCCAAGTGATACGGGGTCGATCATGGCTGAGGTCCGTGAAATTTATCTGGCGGGGAAGAATCTCAAAGTGCGATGTGTGACACTAAAAATGACTACTACTGGTGTTGTAACTATCTCACATAGGCAAAATTCCTGTGTTCAATGATCCAAGTATGGCTTGAGTGCATAGAGATGCTTGGAAAACCGCGTCCTTTATCGCGCCCAATCAAAACAAACAACTTGCAGGAATGTTTTAGTAAGCTTATGACCGTGGTTGCCCATAATACTTTACTATGTCGAAGTGAGAATATCAAGTGTTACGAGTGCTCAGTGTGAGTGTCAGGTTCAGGCCCTCTGAATGGTGCTTTATATCTGTACTTTGTCTGTGTTTTCATTTTCTTCTATGTCTTTGTGGCCTGGCACCCACTTGTCAATGTTTTCCAATGTTAGGGGATTACAAAGGCTGTTTCATACAAGCTTTGACTTCATTTGGTTATAATTGAACGCGTTCAAAGTTGCCTAGCGGTCAGTGATAATAAGGGTGGTTCTGTTCGTATATACCTTCTTATGTTCTCTTTTATTGTTGCTAATATTGCATAAGTTTCTGCTTATTGTGGTAATCTGATCCAGAGATACAAAGGTACTATATCTTAGGTTGTTATATCCTCCAGCTTCGATTCCATTGCTTGTGCGTGAACCGTCTGTCCGCCATACTAAGCTTTTTTTTGCAAGTCTGGTGGTTCCCCTTGTTGCCATTCTTCACGGTTTATTCCTACTTCGAAGGGTTTGTGAAAGGAGTCTGTAGTAAAGTTTGTAATAATATTAAAATATGAAGATACGTGCCACCAAAGAAGTAGATGTAGACAGGGAATGTTTTATGGTATCTTTGAGGGAACTGTTATATAATAGTACTATTTAATTTAACACATTCTATTTAACTTACGAATTTATTTTAAATTTATATTATTTTAAACAGTTTGCTCTAATAGCAAAAGTATCAGCATTTCGTCGTAGGTTGGTAGTGGAAAAAAAGGAATTTACACCAAATTTGCATATTTTTTGTCTAAAGTTAATGTTTTACAGAATTTAGAGGGGAGTATATTTTTCACTCATTGCAATAGAATTTTTAATAAACCAAAAGAATATGTATATATTAATTAATTCCGATTTCTACTACTTCCATGGCATGGGAGAATTTCGTAATTACCTTCTTCAACTTGGAAGCTCTTTTACGATGCTTATGCTTTTATATTTTTTATATATCCCTGAACTAGTGTTGAAGAAGAATATTTTATAAGAATTGAACTTTCTCTAACACGCCGAAGGTATAGAAAAATAACTTTATGTAATGACCTGGTATAACATGAGTCTTTGTGCGGTTATGACCTACAGTGATCCACCCTACGCTGCTCAATTGGATAATAACTTACAACACTTTTGTTAGTCTATTTATACAATAATAGTTGTTATGAAGTTATTTTTAGACTTTATAATATATGTATCTATAAAATTGCGATTTTCAACTAAGTAATATTGTTCATGTGTAGGGGACGTGATCGACTTCCTCTGTATTATCTATGCGTTGTATAACGGGTGGGCTTAAAGTAATGAGAATGTGTAGAACATAGTAGACTGATGAACAAATAGCAATTGATATTCGTTTGACAGATGCTGCAACTGATTTCAAGTTAGTTATAATTTTATATATATATATATATATATATATATATATATATTAAATACGAGAATGTACCAATTTCCACAATTTATCTAGTTATCAAGAGATGGGCAGCCGGTAAAAAAGCACTAAAGCACTCCAAAAAATGGGTAGACCTCAGATCAAGCAAGAAAAAACAAAGCAAGGAGTGAGAACCGCCGGAAACAGGGTTGGGGTGTCAACGTAAATTGGATCAAAAATTTGAAATTTCCCGGGGTTGCATCCGCAATATCTTCCAGAATGGTCTTAGATATTACAAAATACAGCAGGCTCCAAAATACAGTGAAGCCTGTCAAGGCGGACCCTGTCTAAAACGGAAACCTCAAAAAAACGGAATATTTTTTGGTCTCGTCCGAAAGAATATGTTTTTGTCATACTAAGGGGCGGTCTTTCAATGTTCCGATAAAAGTCTCCGATAATTGTCAGACGGTATAAACTAACCCTTAGGATAAATCTACCTGACAGCGTTGTTGCGTCTTTTAATACAACTTATCCTGTTGGTTAAGTATCGGCGAAATTCTTAATGGTAAACTACCATTGAGTCTAAAGAATGTGTGGAAAGTTCCGTACAATGGTGTGCGGAAAAGAAAACATTATCTCGCAAAGATACCTATATTTTGTTTACTAAACGCGGGGGGCTGTGAAGGACGTCACTTGCTGTAGTTGGTAGTAAAATATGGGCTTTAAATTTGCAATTGTATGTGTAATCCTTGCCCTCATTTTTCTGCGTTAGCTTTACTAACGCCACTAATTCCACCTGCAGTAATATAATATAATGAACCGCTTGCATAAAATCCCAAAGTTACATAAAAGCAACTGCTGCATGGGTGTTACACAATGGTTTATGAAATATAAACAATTTCATGTACGTAACTATATAGTACTTTATTATTTGGTGTAGCTTATTTGAATTTCTTCAAGTAATGTGTGAACAATGGTTTCCTTTAATTTACATTTTCGCAAAAATTGAAATCATCCGAAAAATCAAAGTGTTTACGACGACAAGTCAGCGGACTTACCTGACTAAAAATTTCCCCTTCTTCAATTTGTAAAATTTATCTTCTATTAGATCTACACCAGAAAAATTGTAATAATTTTATAAATACCTTATTTACATTTACATCCGCTCGAAATATTTCGTATCACCTCGTACACACTCGTAGCTGCTTTATCCTGCCGAAATAGTACTGTCGGTTGCTTCTACTACCCAATAAGTTTAATCCTATGGAATAAGTAAACTAACTTCTGACGTAGACTATCGGACGATTGAAAGACGGAAACTTCCTTAACGCGGAATGGAAACATAAATTGCAGTCCCCAGATGCACAGTATGACTAAATTCTACCTGCCAATGCGGAATGTAAATCCGGCTTAGTACTATATAATAAACCTTGTCTTCCAAGAAATGTTATCAGAAAGGTTGATGGGGGTGGCGGCACGTCAATGTTCAGCTGCAATTGGTTATTGAATTTAGTGCCTGAATGACTAGTTATACACATACATTTGGTAGTTCTTCTAACCGTTTAAATTATATATAATCTCGATTAAAAAATACCCATGTTTAAATGTGAATCGAAAGGTATCAGAAAAAAGGAATATAGATAAAATAATCAATTGTAAACAAAGCACAATAGCGGATTTTTTAAGTGTAAATAAATGTATACATTGTTCTATTTTGTTTTCTTGTTAAGCATTAAACTTGACAAAGCGGAAAATGTAGGTGGTCCCGCAGATTTCCGTTTTAGCAAGCTTCACTGTATACAGGGAAGTAGTTTCGTGAAATCCCACAAAAATGTAAAAAACTTAAGAAAATATTTTTGAAACCAGAAATTTCGATTCTCACGAACGATGAAAAATGTTACTTTTAGCAATGACAACATGCTAGGTAGCGCCAGTGTGGTCCAATGGTTAGAGCACTGGGCTCCGGTGCGAAAGATTGGGAGTTCAAACCCCCGACTCGATGCTTGGCGAATGGCCTACCCAGTCGCTTTAAATAATCTTGTACTTGCGTTATTATTATTATTATTATTATTAACATGCCAGGTAGTGACGATTTTTACACACACAATACACAGAATGTACCTGAGGATGTTCGGTTTGAGTCTAATTTAAAATTTAAACAGAAAGTTTTGGTTAGTGTTACCATTTGGAAAAAAGGAATTTCAGAACCTGTCATTAGAGATTCTGCCGGACCTGTTGTCACTGCTAACATTTACCAACAAGGGTGTTTACCGATTGTTAAATAGTTCATCGGCAGATATCAAGTCGATGGTAAATATGTATTTTGGTTTTAATTAGCAAGCTCTCATTATGCTCGTTCCACCCAAATCTGGGTTAACGAGAAGTGTATGAAATTCGTTCCAAAAGAATCAAATCCTCCAAACGTACCTAAAGCACGCCCCATTGAGTATTTGTGGGCAATATTGTCAAGACTAGTAGTACAATGATGGATATGGTGCTACATCATCTAAGCAATTAAAAACTAGAATCCGTAGAAAGATCAAACAAATCGATCTACAGGTTGTCCAGAACATGTTGTGCAAAGTTAATTAATTCTAAGCTGAGAAAAAGTACAGAAGATGGAATTTTTTCAATCTTATAATAATATCTTCATGTCCTTAAAATGAATCTCGGAAAAAGATCTTAGGAAAAAATCCCCGGAAAAAATCCTTGGAAAAAAATACTGTGGAAAAATAATCCTAAGGAAAAAATCCTCGGAAAAAAAGTCCTCGGAAAAGAATCCTTTGAAAAAACTAAAGCGCCTAATGCACGCTTGCCAATTTTGACAATTCTGTAACCAATTATTTATCCTAAGTTATTTTTATAGGTATAGACTATTAAAACATGGAATGTTTAAAGTAATCCCTTTTATCAGATAAAGTACAACCCTCGCTGGCGGCAACAAATTCTGGGTAATTGTACCATGCTCATTTATTATTAGGCATTTACAATATTAATGTACATTTTAAAAATATTTGTAATTAAAAACGTATAGAATGGTTGGAAAATTGTTTTCAGCCAATAACCAATGTGAAGGGTAGAACAATAGATTCTCCAACTTAGTAGGACACAATCATCCAGTTATATGGACGCTGATTGAAAAGATGCGTTTAGAGGTTGCATGGGATGAAATTAAATTAAGGCAACGGGAGTTAGGTATGTATGAGGAGATGCTGCTCAGGCTCAAAGGGTTGTGTGATGAGTATGCCAACGAAAATCGTAGTATGCAAGACTTTTTAACAGCAGTTGGACATACTGTTCGGTTCCGATGATCTTAATTTTAACACATTGTTTTTCTTTGTCATTTTAATGTATTGTGTTTTGAGTTTTTATTTCAATAAAACGTTTGCTTAAAAACTGTTGGAGTTGATTTTTTATTTTTGTTTTTTTTCCGAGGATTTTTTTCCGTAGGTTTTTTCCGTACGATTTTTTCCGGGGATTTTTTCCAGGATTTTTTCCCTTAGGATTTTTTCCGTAGGATTTTTCCGTGGATTTTTTTTCGAGAATTTTTCCGGGGATTTTTTCCATAGGATTTTTTCCGTGGGATTTTTTCCGGGGATTCTTTTCCAGGATTTTTTCCGAGGATTTTTTCCTAGGATTATTTTTCCGCCTTGCCTTTAAAATATGTACGTTTGGTTGGTTTATTGTGTATTCTATTTGTTTTCTTACATATATATTATAATTTATTTTGAATAAATTAGTGATTCTTATTAGTATAAGCCCACACAGTATACAAAGGAAAATTATATTACAACCAGTACCATTTGTAAATTAAATGAAACAGACACTGATAAAAGTTCGTCTTTTTATTTCACACTTAATACATATTGAAATGGAGGAATACATTTAACCGGCTATTTCCAATCACATAAAATACGCATACAAACACAATACAGGTATTATTCAAGCATACACATCCAGATTTGCATAAATACGACCATAAATAATAAATATAGATATTCATTTGCTAATTACCTTAATAATTTGCCTATCTATCTTAACTTATAAGACACTGTCGGTTTCGAAACAGTCAACTTAAATAAAAACTTTTTACATTTATTTCTATGACTGAAGAGCTAGTATTCGATTAAAACTAATAACTGGAAGATACGTTTCATTATCGAATTATCGAGCAACCGTTGGATAAAATTATTTAGATCTTAAATGTTTAAGCACCAACTTGGTATGGCAAAGTGTCATGACGCTGCTAATGACCTAGAAGAGTATTTTAATAATATAATTAAGAAAAAGTAAATCCTCGAAATTATGTGGTTAGATGTGTCTCTCTTTCTCTCTCGCGCACAGCACGACAAATCTTGTTCTTAAATCTACAACCCTGTACTCTGCAGGGTATTCATGTTTCGTGTTGAAAACCCTGCATAGTGGTCCTTTATGAGCAATTATTCATTTAAATAATTAAAGTCTAAAGTAGCATAATTTCCATGAACTGTAGCACCTGTCGAGATTTAAAATCACTAACACCTCTGCAAGAATAAAGTTGCGCCTATAGTGAATTCTAGGTCGAGACTATAGTACGCGCAAGATGTGGCAATACTAACCTTATGGGAGTTGGTTCTGGTTAAGTTAACTTAAATAAGCAGGTAAAACCTCCTTGAGCCAGGTATTAGCAGATGAAAAGGATTTATTTTGGTTGAAGGTCGCGCGTTTAGTCTGGAGAAATATGGCAATATTGTACTTCATAAGAGCGCATACTGTACCCTCAACCTAGAATTTACTATAGGTGTTGGATTTAGCGTTACGGCTTACTGCTCTCTGATTTTCCACAGTTGTGTTTACTAGGATTTGTTTTGTACTGAAATAGTTTGCAACCACTCATGACAATCTGGTAGTCAGTAGTGTTATGTAACGTTGTCCTTCTAAGCACAAACTGTTGTTTCTTAGAGCCTTAAGCAAGTAACTGAAATCAGTGCGATCGCTGATTTCTAGATGCATGTTGTGTTAAGCGAGATGCCTCAACGTGTGTACGAAGTTTAGACGGGGAAAATATTGGCACATTCGAACCGGATATCCTACTGAAAGCCCAGAGGCAGAATAAAACCCATCCACTCTGAAAATTATACAATGGTGATGATGCGTTGTTTTTATTACGACAATTATGTTGTTAGACGTCATGATTCTGAGTAGACGGGCAATTCAAACAAAGTATTATTATATCTATCTATCTATGGCGTAGAAATACGTAGTTTTAGAATTTTTGCTTCTTAGGCAGAACTAAAAATGTCTCTGCCTTCCTAGTGTCTTAACTTGACGGATTTTTCTAATTATTAATGCATGTACAGTAGGTTAAATTCTAAAACTACAATACCTAGCCTAACAACTAGCTAATAATATACACGTGAGTATTTAGGCATGCATGTTAAATTTTTCACAGCTTCCTTCGTCACGGGTTATATCACGAATAGAATTAATCTAATAAGAACAACCTCTAGGGGCAAGTTTTGAATTTCCTCGGTTATAGAACGGAACATTTATTTTGCCTCAAATTAACGTGGAATGTTAATTTGAACTAGCAGGAATTCCGTATACTACAAGGCCACGATTTAATATTTGATCAGGAAATCGTAAAACTGAACGTATTATGACTTAGATATTACTTATACGCTGATAAGCAGGGCAAGGAAAGTATAACAAAGTTAATGTTGAGATTGATTGAAATTAAAGTGCTTTGAAGTTGCTTATTATATTCTACATTCGAGCAAAGTATGCAAATTTGAATATGACAAATGACGAAATTCTCTTGGAACCAGTATACCACATAGTTAAAAATTAAAGAAAACAGAAAACCACACAATAACCGAATACATTATCACATCCAGATGTAATTACCTAAGATTTATTTTTGTAGGAATTTGCGGTCATTTGCACTTTAAACCTTAAGGCAAAACCGCAACGGAAAATTTGCCCCTGCGATCTCAGTAAATTAAAACGTAAATAATTTACTATCATAAATTAAACAGGAAATTGAGTTCGTTGAATCTACTTATCGCAGGTACTCCTCGATATTAATCTTGGACGACGGTTTCTATTTTGACAGAAATTTCAATACTATTTTACAACATCTCAAGTTTTGTGTACAATAAAAATACTAACCAAGTCTTAAACTTAAATTAATACTAACTGTTCGCGCAAAGCAGTGTACATAACCGTCTATGTTTTCATGTTTTCTAATTCGCAAAACATACAGCCAAAAGTTTTATTTAACACACGTAAAAAATATATAAATTGCTATTGCAAAAAGGTATCCAGTCGGTTCAATCAGCAGACTACATTTGCACAAACATGAAAACTATTATATCTATTCACAATTTTCTAATTTGTTGTAAAAGTTTTTTTAGCATAGTATGAAGACTAAATAGTTGGCCAACGACAGGCGCCGCCATTGTCTAATTTATTAAAAACGTCACTCACAGATTATGGCACTTATAAGTTGATGGCACCAACACTTATCTTGCGTTTCTGGCACGTATACTGCGCAACTCGGTGTACTGTGCCCTCGAAGGCACCCGTTTTTTAAGGAATTCTCCCGCGGAATGGCTGGCACTGGTGCGCCTCTTGTATATCGATATTCTGCACAAAACAATTACTTGTTAGTCTGTGAAAGTTAAGTAAATTCAGTTTATGACAGGTGGTTGGCAAGTTAGTTGCAGGTTGTATTTCCCAATACCATTATATTACTAATTACAACATATACACAAAGTTGACTTATTATTTACAATAGAACAAGAAAGGTCATGAAGTAAGGTTCAACCGTAAAAATGGAATAGCAGGTATAATATTAGGCTATAAATTAATTTTGCTTGTTTGCGCTTTTGAATATACCGTATTCTAGAAAAAATCCGGTGCTAACTAGAATGGATAAAGTCGAGTAGTGGAAAATTATCTCGGTACAGCCTGTTTAAATATCATAATTTGCCGCTTCCTTTTCATGCGAAGCTACCGCTCATTAAATAATTGCTCGAGCTAATTTGCAGGCGCCCAAATGAAAATCACGTTCGAAAATGACGAATGTTAGCAATGGATTATCGGCCGTGTTAATTTGGTCAGGGAAGCACTATATGACAGTTGTAATTGAAGGTCATTCAAACAATTATAATGTTAGTACTTTTTCCGATTCATGCAACAGTAGTCAGCTATTATGCAACCTCTGAAGAGAGTAGAAACATTTTAATGGTATCAGGGCTGGGCATTCAAGCACACCCTTGCTACTAGAACAATACGAAAGCATCCCGTTTTACAAATAATACACACATTACAGACATTCACTGGACAGAGGTGGGTGAACTAGTTTATTAAAAGTTTTTTATTATCTCAAATAACACTACGTACATTATCACTAGTGGGTAATTATATTTGAGTAGCATGCGCTTGCAAACATGCCAACGCAGGTACCCGCCTTGGAATGTGCTACTGAACCTTGAATCAGTGTACACCACTAATTACAGCGGCATGCAATTAGTAACAATCCATAATAAATACAACAAAATAAATAAATAAAAAAATAAGAGTAAGTGATTTGGTATTACAGCTACCTATAGTACAGTAAAAGGAACTGAGAATAATACTTTTCAATATCAATATCATCATGTAAAAAAATTAACTAACTAAAACGAATTGTACCCTGAGCTACAAAATGTCGCTCTGCGACCCTTAATTTATCAAACGTGCGATAAATAAAGTCCTCACTATTTACGTATTTAAACTATCACGCGGTAACAAGATTACTATCATATCACAACTTGGACGCGGCCAAACCACCGTCATTCACCGCCTCTTCGGCATAAGAATTACTAAAAGTCCTGCAACAAAAAAAGAACTGTTAATACTTTCATAAATACCCTCATCAAATCGTCGAGAAACCTCCGAGATCGTACTCACCTCACCCTATAAAGCCCGCTGTAAGCGAGACGATTAACGCCACCAGTCCTGTAACAACTTGTCCAACCGTTGAGGGAGGGGTAGCTGAACTTTGGCGAGCTGCTGCGTATTCTTTTGGTGGTTCATCATCTAACCGAAGTGAACCACCAAACTTGTCGAGAAAGTCCATGACAACGCCGTTGGTCCACCCAAATCCTGTTTGTAATTCGTATTCGCCGCCTCCACCATGACCACCTGGTACAGTGGCGTCATACTGAAAAAATTTGACAATGTTAGTTATAACGTAAATTACATGGCTGGTTTTGGTATTATACCTTCTCATACATAGCTTCGGTCATATTGAATGCCTTGTAGTTAGATCGTATCCACTTTTCTGCAATTTCAAAAGCCAAACGACGAGCTGCGTCATTGTCTGTATTGTGCAATCCCATGACCATCATATGCTGAAGAGGTGGCCATGCGTTAGGGAAGTCCCATTGTTCTCCGGTATGTTCTTTAGTTGTAGGGATTCCGCCAGGGTACATTATATTCATGGTTTGTAAATATTTTAGGACCAAACGAATCATCTTTTCCCGGTCGTTAGTTGGATAGCAGCCAGTCCATAAAGGTGCGATATTAGAAGGGTAAAAATAATCTCTTTTTATGGAATTCATCAAATCGTAATCCAACCAAACGCCTACTTCTTCGTGCCATAAGACTGCAGTGACGGATTCCATCCATTCGTTCGCTATGTCATTGTATTTCTTTACTTTTTCCGGGTTGTCGAGATGTTGGTTGAATTCAGCCAGTATAACAGCATTCCAATATATCATAGCATTTAAATCCGCAGGAACGATGGATCTTGTGTTTATGTTTGACAAATTGCCTAAAATGGAAGAACATAAGTAGTGTCATGTTATTAAGTGCATGTGTGTACAAACCTTTGTTTGTACTGTTGGTAATAAACCAACGACTAGAGAAATCCCATCCGGATTCAGCTGCAGCTTTGAGTTCCGAATAAAATGCCTGTTTTTGGTGTTCGTCTTTAAATCTCTTTTCGGCTATTTCAACATCTTCGGAGTAAGATTCTGGACGTGGGCCTTGCGATTGATCTCCATATACAGCCAAGGTATAATTTTTTCCATTGTAAGGCACTACTTTAGTATGGTTAGTCAGCCAATAATCAAATTCGCTTTCCATGGTTGCAATGTTGTTGGATAGGAATTTCATATCTTTCACGGCATCGACGTACAGTTTAATCATGGGAATTAGTAAAGGCGGCTGAGATCTTTCTAAATAATAAATACGACCACCGTTCGGAATATGACCATATCTGTCTACGATGAAAAGAAAATTTTCGAGCATTCCTTTGGCAGTGTCGTACATTTCCGATAAAAGCAAGCCTTGTATTATCCAATACGAATCCCAATAGTAAAATTCGCGAAATCGTCCACCAGGTACTATAACTGGATTGGGTACCCAAATGATACTGTACTGTTCCTGATTCTGTTCTACTTCATCCTTCATTTTGCGCCCCAACATTTTCCATATACCGTTTAGCGCGGATCCCCATTTACGAAATGCAGGATCTTGAATGTTATCCACAAATTTTGGGGTTTCTATCCAGTCGTCGGGTATCCAATCTTTAAACTCCTGACCAGCGTTTTCAAAATTTTCACTAAGAAATTTACGCACATCATCTCTTTTAGGTGAATCGCTGTGCTCTTTCATAAATATATCGAATTTTTCTAAAGTTTTGTTAGCGGAATATTTCATCTTCATGTCCACAAATGTCTTCGAATCTTCATAAACTCTGGCCATCTGAATAGTATGAAGTAGCCGACCATGACAGTAGATTTCGCTGTAACAATTGTTGATTAGCCGCAATGTTGGCTGCAAGCCAGGGCGAAGTGGGCGGCTATGGCCCAGTCGCACTACCTGGCAGCGTTTCCATCAAAGAAAACAGTAACAAGTCCCACGCTAACACCAATCAGTGAGAATAATATCGGCAATTAATATCATTTGCACTGATAAGTGATGCGGCGTAAGTAGACAGACGTCTACGGGATTTGCAGAAGGAAAACTGTGGATAACGGGACGGATAAGGCATACAAGGCGAACTTCTACCCCGGAAGGGCATCTACAAGGTGAAGAACTTACCTGTCGCACGGAGGGGGTGACTCGTTGGCAAAAGCAGTGCGCTGGGCCAGGCCGAATATCATCAGGCACCATGTATAACTTAATACTTGTATAATCATTGTGGTAGCACAGTTTTCTGTCTTTTTCAAGGCGTACTTTGTTAAAATTTCCTTTACTTCGTATGGGTTTTAACACAATACAAATTTACACTTTGTATTAGTAGTTTGGTACTCCAAGGAAACTTGACTTACTTTCGAGAACACTGTCGGTGCGCAAAAGTTCTTGTTTTTAACGGGTGAAGATGTTCTTCTTGCTTGGTTGTATTATCATGTTCTACTTGCTTCCTGCGGATATAAAACTGTCTTAACACTTCGCAGCAGCGGCGGACACTGTCACAGTTTTCCCGCCGGAGCTGCAGTCATCAAACAATTACAAGAGCAAAAGCGTTTGTTAGTGCACCATGCAAATAAACGGCCGGTTACTACCGACGATTGTCACACGAACACGAGTATGCAATTTCACAGGCGATACTCCAACAAACTCGCTACAAAAGATACGAGCCCAACCAAGACCGATTTATTCGAATGCCAGCAACAAGCGAACTCCCGATTCCGCGGCTCCGTCGAGCAGGTGATAGTGCTTGTGCAACTCTTGACGTCGGCATGACGCAGAGTCAAGCCCCCAAACGCTATTGGATGGCTGAGACACACCTTCATATGGGAATGTCATTCAGCAAGCTACCCAAGTCCAAACTGCCTTAAGCGATTAATAAAGTACACTGGATTACGTGCCCGATGCGGGATTCCCCAACTGATCGCATACATGGTGGTCCAACTCCACATTACTCCTTCTGAACCATTTGTTATTAGGCTTGAAGATTTACACCCCCGAGGCATTTAACGCTTTGAATTTCTATGATGACTTTCAAAATCGGTCGTGGCTACGTCATAAGCGACTTTACCTATCAAGCAAAACGAGTTCTTGCTAAGTCCAAAGAGCGATATGACGTTATTAGTTACGTTTTATTTGAAGATTTAGACTGAAGATAACGTGCTCAAAGATCAAGTACCTGGAGTTTTTACAATTATGACATATTCGTAGTTATAATATTATTAGATCTACCTCATTGGTTTTTTACAAAGGTGGATACAAAGTATACCACATGTGTGGGTTTAAATCCTAGTTTTTTCACTAGCTGGCCAAAAGTATATACTACCATACAATTTACATTAGGAACGATCAGGTTATTAATCTGTCAATAATAACAGAACTATCTTTATCACAGTTAACACCAAAGCTGTTCTGTTTAAATCATTGTAAATTTAAATGTGGGTATTTGATATGGAGTAAAGCTGCCCATGCTTTTAATAAAATATTCCACCGATTTATGTCGACTAAAACCAAATGTGTGAACGAATCGCAAAATACTTTCTCTGGTATATCCGAAAATTCATATCTGTATGGGTTAAAAGCCATTTACAACAATAAATTACCTTTTTGTAGAGATATTGAACGTCGAACAAATGAAAGATTATTTGGTAATTATGGTATATTGGTATATTATTGGTATATTATTGGTATATTTTTAATCACTTATTTTATGCAAATTACCGAAAAATAAATTGTTATACCACTTACAATTCTAAGAACAGTTAATATCAAGTGAATGTCAATTTAGTTTTCTTACAGTGTAATACCTAATAGTTTAGTATCTTTTCTCAAGGGCAAGACTAGCAGTATTTACGTAGTGGCAATTTATATGCACTGCAATATTTGTATTTTCATATAACTAGTATTTGCAAGCGTTTTCCTTGATCATCACTATGTAAGTAAATTTCCGTTTCACGCGCTGTTGCAATTATTAAAATTCCAAGTTTTCCTAACATTGAAATCGATACCTCTCAAGCATGAATTTAAAAAAATAAAACTAGTTTCTACACCTGACTTTATTTAGTTCGATTTTTAATTGAGAATTACAAATCTAAATATTTATGTTAATTTGCTGTTAATTCTGTTTGCACAGCTATTTAATTTGTTAAACTATTGCGTCATCTACATGCAAATGAGCTGCGGCTGTCCTACCCAACGTTGATTTCAAAGAACAACACGGACCAAAACAATGAAAAATTTGAAACCAAGTAATCCACACCGGCTAGGACATGCTTCGTAAAATTATTTATTTTGGACACCCGTATACAGCATGACGAAAATCACACATGATTTTACACGGTATTTATCTACTATGAAAAATTCGTAACGGTATTTATTTGTTAAGGGAAATAAATTCCTTTTTTCGTAAACAATACCGAAAACTGCAAAGGTGTAAATTGGTATAGTTAGGATTTTTTTATAATAATATTGTTTGACAAGAAATTAAGAAGTAATTTACCATTTCTTAGAATAATCGTAGGCGATTTCTTTGCATATATTTTCATCAAAAAATCTCTATTTTCCTTGAAGGATAAGCAAATAAAAATTTTTTAGTAGCCACGCCCAAAAACGACTTAAGGTCAATTACAGAGATATTTCGTGAAGTTTCTAATATTTCACAATTTTATCAGAATTGGCGTTGGTTTCAGGAAGACCCGTATGTTTACAATTACTCACACATTTGTATAACTTTGGATCAACATTAGGTATCCCACAATGTTAACATCTATTTTAAATTGATTAAGTAGAATTGGCAAATTATAAACATACGCAAAATTATGGTTTGTATTGCAATCTGCTTTTCATTCATTCATGTGTGCCAGGCAGAAAATAAATATACAAGCATAGGTACATTTTTCGAACAGCTCCAAGTTGCCTTGAAATTTATTTAAGAAGAATGTTACGAACCTGATAAAGTGATGACTTGGTTATTCGACTTTAATTAGAATTACTTAAAATGACGAATTATTGGGGCGGCTCTGTAAACCTTCCAAAGGCGGTTTCAATTTAGCTTACGTGCATCACGACATGTGCCTTCACGTAGCTTTCGATCTTGTTGCTTTTTTCACGAAATACTTGGTCCCAAATCTACCCATTCAAGATTATATAGATCCCGCACACTCCGGGTTTTTCCGTAGTAAAAAATTTTTTTCAAACGTTCAAGTCTATAATGCGAAATACTTGTATTGCAGCCCACGATTGTTTTGATCGGAACTAAACAACCTTTTTCAATTCTCCTATGGAAAAACCTCAATTAGGCCAAGTCACGATTGTCGGATTAGTTTGGTATTATCTTAAGCTGGCGGATATTAATTATGCAAAGCATACAATACATTAACTACATATTATTTTAAAATTGCGCAGTACCACTTAGCAAAAAATAAAATTCATAGAGACATGCGAAAGTAAATTTTAAATTGTGTAGCTTTTTATATACGTTTGCCAATCTATTTCAAGTATTACGAATTCAGGACGTCACAGAGAGTTTAGAGAAAGCAAAAGAACGCCATAATTGTTAGTTCTATTAACACACAAATTAAAAGAAACTCTAAAACACGTCAGTTTTATTTTTTAGAAAGACGAAATTTTTCCCTATTTGCATTTGTTTCTGCTTTATGACGTCATTATTAATTTTTTTAAATTTGATAGTTCTCTCGAGTTAAATGGTAATATGAAACAATCAGTAATGTATGACCAAATTTTTAGTAGCGAATGTTTAAAACCCTACTCAACTGCGATTATCAGGCAGCAGGTAGCATGTAATATCTAAACAATAGCGTTGGTGCTTGTTGGTCTGCGCTCAGGGCCGCATTTAAATTTCTTGGGAATGACAGTAAAATCGGGTGATGGAACTTTTTATTGAAACTGGGTATAATTACATATAATATATATAGAGGGTGTATCAGAAATAGGTACAAATATTTAAACCAGTAATAGATTGGCTCAAGTAGAATTCAATGGTAATATTCATTTTTCAAAAATCATTCAGTTTATTTTTTTGATTTGAAAGATAAAATAAAATTTTGTTTGAGAACTGCTGATGATACATAGAACATGGCTTTAAGCTGTAGAAGGTTATTACCTAATTGCAAAGTAAATCCAAAGTGGCAAACACGTAAAAACTTGTCTGGCTTGTAATAACTGAATAGAAATTACTGACCTACCTAATAGTATTGGTTTGTGGCAAGTGATAAGAAATTCTTTTGCACTTCTATCTTACTCTCCTTTGCATAACATGTCTTTGAACTCAAATTTTTGTTATTATCCTGCGGTACTCAAACAATTTTGTGTCAAATTTTCAATTATTATTTCCTCATATCTTAAGGGTCCCATTGCCAAAGAAATGTTCTTTCTAGTTTGTATATATTGTAATTTACTATCGGATTTAATATTTGTACCTATTTCTGATACACCCTGCATATTATATAATATTATAATAAAAGTATCTAGGTAAGATTAAATTAAAAGTACTTGATTCCCTGAATATTGTTAAATATTTTAACGTTATAATGAGTACTGTTGTCCACTAACGATGTAAGTAATCATGTTAAATTTGTTTTCAATATGAATTATTTGTTTTCGAAATTATGCTAATTTCGTTATTGTTCTGGGTAAATTCAGTCGTAATTTTACAAGTCGCAGTTACATTATGGCTTCCTGGAGACCTTTCGAAAGCGACTATAATAATCATATTATGGAAATTGCAAAGAACCTTGGACTAATTCATTCGAACTGTCTTGACACGCCTGTGAAAGCGCCCTATAGTTCTTCGGGACTCAAAGGACTGATGATGATGGAAATTGCAAGCAATGATACCGATGCAAACATACCTGTTGTAAATAGTAGTAGTGAAAAACATTGGAACAATTGCGTGGAACACATAGTTAAGGTTGAACAGATAGTATGCTTCAAAATATGAAATCAAACCTTTAACAATTAATTTAGGAACTGATTCATCTTCTAATACCTCAGAATTTAGTGACATCGAGTCTGAGTAAATTTAACAAATAAAATAAAATGTAGATTTGCGTTTAATATTAGAAGAGTGTGTCAAATGTGTATATTATGTAATTTAAAAATAAAGCATTATCTTAAGCATTTCTGGTTGTATAACATATTTATTTATTCATTCCCAATTTTCCTAAATACGTTCTTGATCGCCTACCTGCAACGACCCTAACACTTGCAGCTTATCTTTAAGTCAACAGCTTAACACTCGCTACTAAAAGTTTGGTTCAATTATAGTATATAAAATTATAAGTTTCTGTCGTCCCATACCAAGCACTGTTTTTGTCTTTAAAGTTCGTCGCACAGTAAAAACAGGAGAATCTTCTTCTTAAATCTTCAAACAGAATCAAAGAATGTGCAGTTTCGGACGTTTTCATTATATATCAGTATTGTGATCCGATGGGATGTTAGAATGTTGATGCAAATATGCACAAATTACTTGAAGTTGGGGAAAGCATTTCTGGTTGCGTAACATATTTATTAATCCATTCTTGCCTCGCCTACCTGCAACGACCCTAACACTTGTAGCTTATCCTTAAGTCAACAGCTTAATATTCATTACTAAAAGTTTGGTCCAACTTTAACCCACGTAACAATTTGTTTGAATAAAATATACATAAAGTTAAAAAAATTCAGGAAAAATAAGAACATTATGGAAAGAATTACCTAACGAAAACGTTTAAATTGTACACCATTAACCAGTATGCACTGCCCAGTACGTATGTGAACAAGTAGTTTGTATACCACGTTTAGTATTTCTGGGTTAATATTTTCCATTTCTAAACGAATCCGACGCTTTAAATCTAAGGTAAATTCGCATGACCTCAGAGAAAGAGATCCACCCACGTTAAGTCAGGAGATTGCGTAGGCCACCCCAACTGTTCTCGCCGTTCCTTCAATGGGATCATGCGAAATCGCGAGTTTACATTAGTAGGCCAAACAATATAGACGATTTAAAGCGTGGGATTCATTTAGAAATGGAAAGTATTAGCCCGGAAATTATTGAGCGTGCGATAAAAATTGCTGGCCAATGCCAACTGATTAATGGTGGATAATTTGGACATTGTTGTTAGGTAATTTCTTGCATAATGTTTTTCTTTTTATTAAAAATAAAATTTCAATTTTTTTAACTTTCAGTATTTTTTTTAAATTTTCATATTGCCAACTTTTTTTATATTTCCATTTAACTGGTGAGGAGGTCTATCTAAATATGGGGGGAAATGGGGTTGCCATTTAAAAAACATTAATGGTGATGTCATAGCGCACAAACAAAACCGATAGAAAGAAAATTACGTTAGGAAGTGTCTTTTAAAAAAATAAAATTGATGCGTTTCAAAAACGCATTAAATAACAGAATTATAAATTTTGTGCGAAACTTTATCACCAGGGTGTATATTTTTATTTAATTTATTTTGAACGGAAAGATATTGAATCTATAGGCTATACCTATACTAGACAAAGTTGCCTATTGAAGGACGCCCCACTGCGAGTACTTGTACAACAATAATATACTAATAAAAATAAAATAGATAAAGACTTAAAAAATGCTCGTTGAATTAACGTCTTCGTGTCTTTTTTTTTTAACTTTAGTTGTATATCTATATGCAAGTAGTCTCTCACAGTTATATTATTACAATTAATGTAGGTCATTTCAAAATTTTGGACCGAGTGTCTTTATAATATATGCATGCAATAAGTAAGTGCTTTATCTCTTACGAAACATAGCGATCTTGTCTTCTATGCTTGTGTTACGCGTTTAAAGTGCCACAGTCATAGGGAACCTACTTCTGAAAGTGGGCTCCGAATCACGGGAAGTGTAAACACTTCTACTCCAGAGAATATAGTAGGCAGAATACCTCGCTGGTTTACCATTGCCTTGTGAGGGAGAACGGCCGTTAAACATCCGATGTTTCGGTACAGTTTAGAAATTAAGAAATTAAGTTGTAGAAGCGAATAAGAGCATATAGAAATATATCAAAAAAGGGAAATGTTTATATAACACAGTATTTTCGTATCGAGATTTACGCAACATTAGCATGTATAAGCGAACATGTTTGTCGTTGAACAAAATGAAGAGTCTTAAAGGTTTCCTATTTAAAAACAGCCCCACTTCTTACAACCAGCTCGGATATAACGAGCACATACGAAGTAAATAATTGATTTTGCATTGTTTATTATATAGCATTTCCCGCTTACAGATATCGCTCTCTCAGAAACATTAAAAATAACAAATCTTTTGCAGTTCTAGGTTATGTTACTCAAATAAAATTTAACTTAATGCAAATAGTAGTTCAAAATACCTATCATGGATTATAATGCATAAAGCGAACAAGTTCCTGCAATTTGAGAGTTTGAATTTGCACCGGTATTTACCGGTTTAACGTTTACGTTTCCTACATTTTTCTAAAACTGTTGAATTTGCTGCCACTCGAGGTCACAGTGAAATGCGGCCGATTGGCCGCGTGTTCGAACCTCAGCTGAGGCGATCGTATGACCGTATGCATGGTTAGCGTGTAAGGGACGCCCGCACCCCCTTGAAGTAATGCGAAAGCGGTTTCGGGGGAGGGAGTAGTATGATGAAAAAGACCTAATATCAGAGATTTAATATTTAGGGTACAAAAACAACTAACGGTACACCACTTATTTAAAAGAAAGACAGTTGAAATGTAATTATTGACTATGTATGTAAATCTATGTATCCATTAGTTTTTTTTTTATAATAGATATTTTAAGATTAATTAACATTTTTAGTACTGTAAATATTTCTATTAATTTCCGGGGTTCTGTTTCCGGATATGACGAGTATACATATTCGCAATTCTAAACATCTGGTTATAGCCGGACTGTACAGCCTGTATTTCAAACGGCACCTAAATTTCAGGCTTGTATGTAGTATATAAATTATGGTAAATTTTAAGCGCCCAAAATATTCAACTGAAAATATCCAAATAAATTTATTTTCTGGTGTTTATATTATTTAATATATGTATATATCAAGAAAATAGTATTTTTTTGGTGTTTGTTAGTATCACACGAGTGTTTAAATTTAAAGAGGAGTTTATTATAATTATTATTTATAAAAATGGGTATTTTTTCATTCATTCATACTACCGCCTCCCCCCCCCGGAACCGCTTTCGCATTACTTCCCTTATTACATACTAAGCATTCATGCAACGTGCACTAAACTAAGCAAAATGCGGTCGCCCCAGTCAGGATTCGAAACCTCGACAGATCGGACCGAATTTCCCTGTGACCTCGAGTGGCAGCGCGTATCCGCACTGCTGCACCGAGGTCCCTTTAAAAAAGGATATTACGATAGAAAGCGATGTTATTTTTCGATGTAGTCCCCCTGCCTAGCAATATATTTGCGTCATCGATCTGAAAGCTTTCTAATACCTTTTTGGGTTACATGCTCTTGAACAGTTTCGATAACGTCGTTATTTGACTGAAATCCTTTCCCGGTTAAAAATATTTTTAGTGAGCCAAACATATAAAAATTAAAGGGAGCAAGATCAGGACATGCGGAAGAAGGTCACACTAAAGTTTGTTTGCGGTTTCAATTGTTCTTGCAGCGGTTTGAGGGCGAGTATTGTTTTGGAGAGAGCATACAGAACTTTGTCTTCCCTTATATTTATTCCTTATCACCGGCTTAACTTTATCGTGCAAAAATGGTGAATAATAATCTATATTAATTGTACAATGTTCTGTAAGGAAATCAAGAAAAAGTGAAATAATGTAATCGGTTGTCACAACTGAATCCAAAAATTTATCTCAACTCATACCGATACAGTAAAGAAGAAGCGATTTGCAAACGATTCAGCTTGTGTTTTTCGTCCAACAAGTGCGGAATCCACCTGGCAATCACCTTATGATACTTTAGCTGAAATTTGGCGAACTGTTACCCAATCGTCTTGCTGAATAATGATATTAACTTGTTGTTCATTTTCATTTGTCATTGTCTTTAAAAGATTTTGTCCAATAAAACATCCGAATTTTAGGAAGATATTGATCATTGTATTGTGCTCGCATCTTGTAAGAATTTCAGACGAATTTACGCCTTCATTCGTAACAAATTTTATAATTATGCGCTGTTTATGCTACATCAGCACTTTTCGATATCGTACCTATCAAAATAATATAGCGAAACGGTTGGCATGGATATGTTAACAAGAGTCGCGGTTAACATTTAATTAATTTCATTTTTGGAATTGTCTTCAGATGGGGTTTTAATTTAAACATTACCAATTTTGTTAATACAATAAATAATAGGTACTGCTCTTTTCAATTATTGGGGAGAGGGCTTTTCCTTCATAGACACGTAGTTTTTGAAGCTGATAGTGACGAAGAAAGGCAAAAAACAAAGTATGAAGGCCAAATATTGGAGGGAGACTTAAAGATTATGATCACTTTAGAAATGTTTGCAATGCCCAAGACGAATGAACAGAGAGAGGAACAAGGATAGATACCAATTGTGCAAACCATTGTTCGGACTTTAACGTAAAACACAGTATGTATTAAAATAATTAAAATAGTCGAACTATAAACCTACAAATAATAATAAAATGGATTGTTACGTGGATGCATTATCTTGAAGGTGTGTCGGCTTATTTGAAACTTCATGTATTATTGAGAAATAATAATACACCATTGATAAAATGTTTTTATTATCTGTTGCAATCTGTTCATTTTTGTTCAAGTTTAAAGTTTGAAGTACAGTTTTACGTATGGTTTCAGAATTTGTAGGACTATATTCCACAAATTTCCAAATCGAATTATTTATCACCAATATTCAGCTGTATGTTATTACAAAGATGTACGCCTCACTATCATCAGACGATTAAAATACAGCCAATGAGACACGAGAAGGTGTAAAACAGTACATTTAGATAATTAAATATGTGTTACTGATTAAATAATAAAAATGCATCTAGCCAAAACATTGCTTATTTGCATCTTGCATCATAAAACGTTTCCATTAGTGTTAGAGGACATGGCAAGCATTACTCCATATCTCAAAATTTTCCTTTCAGTGCTTATATTTCAACATTAAGCCATGGATTTGTCTCGGTTCTTTTGATAACGTCTTGTATAATTGCAAAACTTGACCCCTCTCTGGAGGTATTTTTTACGTTGGCGATGTTAATTGAAAATTTCCGCGTTTACAGCCTGTAATTTTAAAATTAACCATTCGCGAATTCCTTCCAAACAAATTAATAGCGAACGCGTAATAAATTTGCACTTAGAGAAATGGTGCTATGGTAGTGACATTAAGATGCGGCTTGTTGGAATAAAAACCGTAAATACGGAATGTTATACTCGCTTTCTTAGGTATTCATAGATAGTGTCTCACCTTGAAGTACTAGTAACATTTCCAAGTTTTTAATTAATTTTTTTAGCTAAAATGGGCGAAGCTCATGTTTAAAGCTAAAACAAACATCTTACGTTTCTATGGGAACGATTTGGGATATGAAATCGTCACTTAAAAAATTACGTCAACCAAACAATTGAAACAGCCAGTGACAGGCAATTAACACCAATATTATTTAACCAATCTCCAAAATTGTTATTAATAACAAAACTGCAAACATTAATTGTCTGCCACATACGAACCTTGAACGGGAGAGTCCAAGATATGTTTGTTGTTTTGCTAGAGGCAGTTGTTTACGTTGCTATTAAATAGCGATTTTTGATTAAATCAAGGAAGATTTTGTATTTGCCCCGGTTAAAAAAATTCTGGACCAAAGAACAAAGAAAAGCCAGCCTTCCAATATTATTAATGAGAAATTGTATATCTAAAATTAAGTAACAGTTTTTTTTTCTCCAATAGTTGTTAAGTACACGCCCAACAACATTGTATAGTATTTTTATTCTCAATTGGCACAGCTACCTGGAGAGGCTTAGTTCGTAACACCGGATTAAGCATGTCGAGTGTATAGTCTATTCAGGTTTGATCGCCCAGATCCTTTAACAAAAGGATTTAAAAGTTTACAAGTGTTTACATAGATTAGTCGCTACACACAATGGAACCGATTCCGGTTACGTCCTAAAAATTCTTAAATCCTAAATGTACAGGGTTTAACAATTAGTATTACAGGTAGAAGCTCATAAAATTACTTGGAACTGAAAATCCACAGTTTGTTTGCAGGGACGGCTTGTTATAAGGCATTTAAAAATATTTTGCATTTGTGTTTGAATCTTGGTACGGAATTTCCACTGGGTATACCCTACGAATGTTATCTGAATACTGGTATTTTCTTCTAATGTCCAACAATAACGGTTGCCATTGTGTGTAGTGGCTAATCCAGGTAAACACTTGTAAACTGTTAATTCTTTTGTTAAAGGATCTGGGCGATCAAGCCTGAATGGACTATACGTACCTCGTTACTGGACCTAGCGCAGGGTCGTATTTAGAATTGCAAGGCCTATTAGCAGAAACAAAAATAAATTGCTCCTTACAATTTTCATAATTAAGGATAATTTGACGATATACATTTGCACACATTAAAGTCGATACTAATTAAATAATTATCCCTTATCCGCATTATTTATATTTACAGGGAGAATGCCTAATTTAAAAAACGACCAAGACTTGTGGAAAAGTTGTATTCGGCATGTTGTTACTATTGAGTTAATCCTTTAGTAATAAATTTGCATAATGATAG
>JABXWE010000273.1:0-86756 GCA_014611495.1 Limonius californicus | reverse complement strand
TTTAGAAAAGTAGGGGACTCTAGAGCTGGCAACAGGGCAATTTCATTTTGACATTGCTAGAAATCAATCAAATAATATTTAAGAAAGGCAACTTAAGAAAAAAAAAACACAGCCTACTGGATGGCAAATCAATCGTGAATAGTGTATATATTTGACTGCAGATTTCAGCAAAGTTTTGGTTTTTTTTTGCATGGAGAAAACTAATCAAATCGCGCTGTTCACACTTGGTAGGATTTTCAACTGTAGTATTCATTTTAGCGTTTTACTATACCACTAAACTCAATGACAGAACTACCAGTAAAGTGACGTATAGCTAGCTCATCAACCACAAAAGCACTCCCACAATGCACCAAATTGACTCCACCCTTCATTGAGCGGGAATATTTAACGGTCATTAGTTTTTGAATAAGCCTCGTATTAGTTATTCGAGTTATTTCTATTCAACACCAAATGTACCTCTAGCTTTATACCAAATAGCATACAAAAATTATGTCGTATTGAAGTGAAATCAAATCGAGGGAATTCTTTAAAATTAAGAATTTTGTAGAAATGGGAAAAATGGATATGGCAATATAAACATATTGTCTTATTAGAATTACAATTGAATATATATATTGCTATGACTCTTAGGTATTAATTATAATAATAATATTATAGTAATTTTTAATAATCGATGTAATCGCCCCACGTTGGCAGCGACCAGAAGAATGCTATGTATTATTTAGAGAAACATTTGTAATATAAATAAATGTAAATTTTGATTTATTATACCTCGGCTAGCTTAAATAAATTTTTTTAATGTTGGTTACGCCCATAAAATGATTTAAACATAATAGCATACATACAATTTAATTCTCAGGGTTTTTCTTAAATTCGTGGCCTCACTTGATTGACAGTTATAAAACACAATTATCAATTCAACACCTATACAATACATTTAAATAAAACTTATCTGAATTTCCTTATAAATGTTGACTCCGGGTGTATATCCTCGTATTGATGTAGCACTGTGTATATCAGCTTTGTTGAAATTGCGTTGTCATCAATTCCCGCCAATTCCGTCAAAACACTGTCACTTGTCGAATCTGGTTGAACACATAATGACCTCGCTACTCATATAAATCGCTTACAGTTACAGTGAAATTTATTAAATATTAAATAAATGGTAAGTGAATTCTTCCTTTTAATGCAGTATTAATAACACTTTGCTATTTAATAGGCTTCCATAATTTATTTATTCCACAATTTTGGAATGAAAACACTGTTGATTATTTACTCCAGGTAAGTAAATTATTTTTAATAAAAATTAAATAATTTTAAACTTGAAAATTAACTAAACTTTTATTATTCACATAATTAAACACATCACATAAAATATTAATCATTTTTAAATTTTGTTAGGTTACATAACCTCAACACAATTGTAAACAATCCCAGGCCCTGCCCAAGATTTGCAAAACTAGCCTTTAATACTAGCTAAACTCAAAATTGGAGCTCGCAACTTATACGTGCTAACTCTTTGAACACTGAAGACCAACTAAATTCCAATTTTTACAAATTTTTGGACCTCGGCGCACATTTTCAAAATAAATGGTCCAATTAAGTTCTTTATACTAATCAACACAATCTACAGCTGATTAATAATAATTTAGAATGATTAAATACAAAGTTATAAAGTTAAATTTCAACAAACAAATATTAGATTTACAATCTTGACAATATTATGAAACTATTAATACCAAATACGATCAAATTAAATATAAAAAATTTACATGTGCTTAAAAATTAAATTATATACAAAACTTCCTCAAAACACTTCAAAATTGTTATAAACATCAATAACAATTAATAACAAACATGTAGAACCAAATTATATACCTTTTATATTCATTAAACATAGAAAAATATCCAATTAAAGAAATATAACCTTCAAATTAAATTAATACAACACTTTTTCCAATAAATATTAAACAAGTTCAAATAAACTATTACAACCTCTTCTATACTTCTCTTTACATATAATATCATATTAATATAACCATAATATAAAAATTAAACATAAATAAATGTGGTAATACCCATCGTTACACATATAAATTCACAATAATAAAATATTTTAAGTTTCAGGGCTCCTTCACACCCATAAAAACAACTAAAACAACTTCCTGCATCGTACTATGATGTCACAACTTCACTCACTAAAGAGTATCTCCTCTCAAGAATACTTTTATTACCTATAATGCTGGTACGAAGCACTTCCGAACAACATCAAATACATAATTCTCCTATTAAGAGGACTCATTACAGTCCGTAGAGTTTCTTGGCGGGGCAAACGTAAAGGGAGAGGTAGATTATGACGCGCTTGTGGGAGTGGCCATATTTGATCAACGACGTACTTTAATCATTCTGTCTCATCGACGTACGTCGTAACTGAGGCAAGAAAAAAGTGACAAATTGAAGTGAGGTGGGGAAGGGTATGAGGTAGAAATTGCTCGCGTAATTTTGGAAAAACGGTACAATAAATGTCAATTCTCTTTGAATATTTAGATAGTAGGTAGAATGTTTCTTTTACATTTTTTCTTGTAAATATGGTGACCAAAAAACCCACCAAATTAACCTCAAATTAGCCTTAATTTTGAGCCCTTTCTACCTAATAATTTTAAAAAATAGCACAATTTTTTAAACTGCCAATTATTATGTAGAATTTCTTTTAACCCATTAAATACAACTTTTAACTTGTAACAATTTTATTTTCATACAGGAACAGGTTGAATATTATAGTTTAACATAGATTAATATAATAATTAATAATATATTTTTTCCACTACTAGCTTTAGAAAGTGCCATTATTTACCTTGTTTTCAATGCGAGAAGTTGATTTTCTCGGCTAGTGGTTAATAATTTTTCATTATTAATTACTCGTTAATAATGGAAACAATCGCTAGATCCCAGCACTCAGATGCCTATTTAATATATTTTACACAAATGTTAATTGAAATTAACTATCCTCTTGTTTTCAAGCAAGAGTACCTAGTTTTTCTTCTTCTTCTGTGTGTAGGCCAATGGCCTGTTAGAACCTACTCATTGTAGGTACTTAACAGGCCATTGGCCTACGCACAGACGAAGAAGAAGGCTTAGTTTTTGTGGATATAAATAAATTGATAGAAATAAACATATGCATTTGTCATTTTATTTTTTATTAATGTAAAAGTGATTAATTATAAATGGAATAAAGGTGCTAGTAGTGAAAAAAATAGTGTATCAGCCACGGTAGAGAAGACTTATCAATTGGCAACTTATGTCCCTCGATGCTTCACATCTCGGGAAATAATACTGCTCGGCTGAGAAAAATGTCTTCTCTACCTTGGTGTATAATATAGTATACATTGAATAATTACCTAACATATTTAAAGTAAAGTAAATCAATTATAAAAATGTATAAGCTAATAATATTATAACACAATAATGTTTATTTATCTAATTTTGACACATAAAGTGACACTTTTCAAAACTGTCTGACGTTAGGAAACGCTTTACTTTTCGTAACTAGTTATGTAATGATAAATTAACTCCTATGTATATAAAATGTGTCATTTAATGATGACAGTTTTGTCAATTTGAGGTGCATCCTTTTTTATCACCGATGAAAACGCCTGTTCCTCATAACCAGACTACATCTAGTACGCTTACTTCACTTTAATGTCTGCCCTATCAGACATTTGACAAAATCGCGAGACCGAAGGTCAGAAATGTCAGTTTTCTCGTAAAATTACTGATTTGCAAAATTATTTCGTTACAAAAAGAAATTTATCCGAATGAATGGAGAGCAATTATTCGTCGCCCATCTAATTTAATTTCTTCACTATCCTGCTTATTAACTTCAATATCCATTGCAATTTCCTCCTAAAATAAAAGTAAAAGTACATATTAAAATATTATCCTATATTTAGGTACTTGCTGTTATACTTACATGGATGGCAGTTGTAACCTGATCAATATTTTCATCCATTTCTTCAAACTCAAGCACATTCTCTAGATTTTCATCTGCAGGTACAACTTTTGGAGTGCGTGTATGAAAGCATCTTTTTCTACGTCTCGTACAAGTCTGAGACAAGTTTTATTACCCCTTCTATGCACTGGTTCTTTCTGTGGCTCCATGTTTTTATTTACTTTATCTACAAAGGTAGAAAGATAAAATACAAACACAAAAAAAAGTAGCTAGAAACGTTCTCGAGATATGTAATGTAATACATGATTTGACTTGAAATAAAATCAGTAGTTTGGACTTCCATTGTCTTTATTTTTAAAAACACAGTAATTACACAACGTTTCGACTGTTAGGTATCTACAGTCGTCATCAGGTGAATACAGTATTCAGTGTTTTTAAAAATAAAGACAATGGAAGTCCAAACTACTGATTTTATTTCAACCACATCATTGTCTACCACATTCAAACGGATGATTTGACTTACCTTCTAGTACAAATATTTATGATAGCAGAATGCCGATAAACACTATTTTACTGTAGGTAGGTCTTTCATAACAAAAGTCCACAACACTTTTATTTACACTTTACCCTCTTTTATGAAAATAAGACTATTTTCATTAAAAAACTAACAAGCGACTGTCATTTCATACGAAACACTTTTAAAAAGCACAATCGGCAGAAATTCGAATGAATAAACTGCAAGACTGCAAAGTTTTGCAGGTGGTCAGAGATCACGTGATGACGTGATTCACATGTGTCCTCCCATCTGAACTGAAACTTGTTGTAGTACATAGGCGGCAGCACCTTCCAATCCAAAAATGATTTGAAAATTATTACTTTGTGGTGATTTCGACCGTGCGTAATTATACATTTATTAATTGTTCAATTGTGTTGAAATTTATAAGATATGTGTCAAAAAGGTTAATGAAGGATTCTATCGTTCTACTTTTGAAAATTATTAGACAGAAACGGCTCAAAGTTAAGGTTAATTTGAGGTTAATTTGGTGGGTTTTTAGGTCACCATATTTACAAGAAAAAAATTTAAAAGAAACATTCTACCACTAAACAATCCTAGAATATATCCAGGTCAATCTAAATATTCAAAGAGAATTGACATTTATTGAACCGTTTTTCCAAAATTACGCACGCAATTTCTACCTCATACCCTTCCCCACCTCACTTCAGTTTGCATGTGATGTTTCCTCTTAAGTATACATTTAGCAATATTTGTCAATATGATCTTATAAACATCTTCCCTTACATTATAAACAAACTAATTATTACCAATTTCAGGCACAATCAACCTCCTATCATGAAAATAATATCCTTTTTAATATTCGTACATCATTACGAAGCCAAAAATCTCATGTTAACATAGTTATTTTATAAGACTAACATAGTTTAAGTCATTATTTATTATACTAACATTAATATAGAGTAAATAACATAGCAATATATATATATATGTAATTAACATTTCATTTGTTTTTTGATTTTCCTTAAGTTAAATTCTATTTGTTTTAATTTGTTGACTGAAATTAGGTCTGCACTAGCACCAGTGTCAATTTTAAATTTTATAATTTGCTTAAAAATTACCATTAAGTTTATCATGCATGCATTTCTGTTTTTATTATTAACAATATTTATTGAAAAACAGTAATCATTTTCGTCTTCACTCTCATAATCATCATTACCATGTTCAATGTTTCTAATTTTCTTTTTGTTTACATTATTTGATTTATTTAAATAACATACATTTGAGAAGTGATCTAATTTGTCGCATACAGTGCATTGATTACCATATGCCGGGCAATTATTTATTTGATGATCTCGACCACAACGCTTACAGTTTGTGATCCTTTGTCCTCTTCTATTTTTCGTTGCAGGACGTTGATATTTGGCCTGTATTCCTTTGCTTGTCGATGGCAATGACCTGTTTACGCTGTAGCGGTTTTGGCGGAAATTGGCTGCAGGTGTTGACCCCATCCTTTTTCTGCTCACGGCATCTATCTCCGTTGACGCTGCATTCTGGAACGGCCCTTTTGAAGACTTCCTGTCTCGCAGCTGCTGTCTGGAATTTTCGGCGACAATGCAACATTCAATGGCTTTTTCCAGCGTTAATGATGAATCTTCCTTTTCTAGTAATTTTTCTCTTAATGGTTCATCTTTTATACCCGTAATTAGCATGGTTTTTATAAGTTCGTCGTTGAGAGTACCAAACTCGCACAGTTTCGCTTTATTTTTAAGTTCGGCCACAAATTATTCTATTGTTTCACTTAATTGTCGATAGGTAAAGAATTTATACCTTTCGTAGGTGACGTTCTTTTTCGGGACAAAATACCCTTCAAACTTATTTTTCAAGATTTCAATTTTATCCTTTTCTGCATCTTGAAATTGTAAATTTGTATCGCATCTTCTCCTAATAAATATAAGAATTGAGCGCACTGGATGATTTCGACTTTTTTGTTTAATTCTGAAGCAATTGAACAAATTTCGAATTTTTGCCCCCATCTTTTCCAGTTTTCAGCTAAATATTCAATTAATTTTATGGGTTGCACGCCTCTTCCTTCCATTTTGTTTATTTCACTTATTATTTATTTTACTTTCACGTTCACTCACTTTCGTTATTTATTTAGTTAACATTTAATGTTTTATTTAGCGTAATTTCACTTTTCATTTTGTTCGAATCGACTGCGCCATGTTGTGTCTTTACTCAAGCGAGTCCAGTTGTAGACTGTCTTTATTAAAGGTTGGCTATGTACAAAGTGCATACTATATAGGCAACACAACTAACATTCTATCTAAAAACATCCATATGTGGAAATATGTACTTTTAGTAATTGTATTGCATATGAGTCGCATATTACAGTATCCTTCTTCATCAGATGGGAATGCAAATAAAATAATTGATGGTATCAAAACCAAAACAGGTGTACAACTAGTTCTATCAGAGAAACAAGTTGAAAATTTAATTTTACATCCTCTATCAAAAATAAACAGGTTTCAATACCTATGCGAAACTATAAAAAGATCATTGAAAGGTACACGTAAAGGTATATACACTTATCCGCTGCACTAGATCTTGTCATCGTATTTCTCCACTTTTACTAGACACTTTACACAATTCATTCGTTTCGGCGCCATTTTAACCTAACCATATAGAATCAATATCAAGTACTATAAGTATAGAAACAGTATGAACCTTCCAGCTCTTCGTTTACACTGTAATTAGAATTAATTTAGGTAGGTAGGTATAATTCTTAAAACACAAAAAATCTGCTAACTTAATCAACTTTATCAATCAATAAGCACAAACCCCATAACAAAAATATTCATCATTACAAACTAATTATAGCAAAAACACGGTAAACAAGCATCCACTGAACCTACGCCTAGTATTCTCCCAGACAAAACCATACTTACCCTTTTTCAGGCCCGAGGTGCTCCAGATTGTTGTGAAACCATTTTATGCAAACATCAAATGAGTAAATACACATGAAATAAAATTTTCGAAGCATCCGACAGCAAAAAATAAATAAATTTGAAGAAAAAAGTGTGGGTTTTTAATAAAGAAAAAAATGGAAACTCGAGACTGGGGGGCTTGACCGTTATTGCGGGCGCCTATGAATTCAAGTGAAAGTATTCATAAATTGCAAGTGATAATTATTAAATCCACGTGAAATTTATATTATTTATTAAAGCATGTTCAACTGAATAAAAATTTGTACAACAAATAATTTGTTCTCTTTAAATGATTAATATTCGATACAACCAGATAACACAGAAATTATAAACTGAATCTGGTACCTAAATTAAAATAAACAAACTTAGAAGGTATCCACTCTAATCACATACACGCAAAAAATCTGCCTGAATAAGACTATTGCTTATAGTGATTTGCATAGGAACTTTCAAGATTCTTTAATAAACATCGTTACAGGCACATGAAAAATCCTACAAATCTACATAAAACATTTTCAAAAGAAAAACATTGCAATTTACATAATGGAAGTTTCAAAATAATTATATCTATTAATTATAAAATAATTCTATTGGTTAAACTTTACAATCTGCAAACAATAAATTTAGCAATCAAATGCTGTATTTCTCTCCTGTATGAGTTCTCATATGCCTTTGCAACTGAATCTTCTTTGCACTTGCATAATCACATATGTTGTACTTAAAGGGTTTCTCTCCTGTATGAGTTCTCACATGCCTTCGCAAGTGACTCTTCTGTGCACTTTCATAGTTACATGTATTGCACTTGAAGGGTTTTTCTCCTGTATGAGTTCTCATATGCCTTTGCAAGCTTTTCTTGTGTGCACTTTCAAAGCCACATAAATTACACTTAAAGGGTTTTTCTCCTGTATGAGTTTTCATATGTTGCTGTAAGCTAGTCTTCTGTGCACTTTCATAGTTGCATGTATTGCACTTGAAGGGTTTTTCTCCTGTATGAGTGCTCATATGCCTTTGCAAGTTATTCTTGTGTGCACTTTCATAGTTACATATATTGCACTTATAGGGTTTTTCTCCTGTATGAGTGCTCATATGACTTCGCCAGCTATTGTTGTATGCACTTTTATAGTCACATATATTACACTTGAATGGTTTCTCTCCTGTATGAATGCTCATATGCAATTGTAAGCTATTCTTGTGTGCACTTTCAAAGTCACACACATTGCACTTGAAGGGTTTCTCTCCTGTATGAATTCTCATATGTTGTTGCAAGTTAGTCTTTTGTGCACTTTCATAGTCACATATATTGCATTTGAATGGTTTCTCTCCTGTATGAGTTCTCATATGCCTTTGCAAGTGAATCTTCTGCGCACTTTCGTAGTCACATACGTTGCATTTACATAACTTTTCAATATGAGTTTTAACACTTTGTTGCACGATGTACGTCAATGGAGGTTCTATTATTACAGGATCTTCACTGTTACTAAGGATTTCAGTTTTTATATCTAATTCTTCATGTAATGATTCCAGTTTGATGGAACTATCCATATCATACTTAGCATCAGGCTTTAGATCAAATGCTTCTGAACGCAATTCTAATGTTAGAATCTCTTCCTGTTTTACTGTAACATATGTACATGTTTATATGCGAGTTACTAAATATTATACAAGTATCTAAATTAGCATAAAATCATTCTAAATAGATTCCCAAATCTTTCCAGTTTTAAATAAGTAACTATTAAGAAATAATTAAGTTTTACTACAATCATTAAACTACTAATATTTGGTCAATTTTCATAGAAATTTTCATATTATTAGAGTTGCTTTAAATCACATTGGCATAGATTGTAGAAATACCAAAACTTTCTTATAATAGTTTTTTGAAATGTACCTAACCCTTTTCTATTATCATTTACTTGCTTGTACTACATAACTTAGAATGGATTTTAGGTGTATAATGCAAAGTTACCGTTCGTTTTCAACACATTCTGAAATAATTCTTCGTTGATTTTGGTTTGATGCCAGATATCGGATGTAGATTCTGTAAGGTTTGATAGCGAAGTCACACTGGTAACATCGGGTTTAACATCCTCATTGACATCGAATGCTATATCCATGTTGATATGCACAGGTTTTTCTGTAGTAAGCAACTGTTCTTTTTCCTTATCTGCCTCTGCCTGAAATGTACTAAAATGTAATTGTATAAAGTCGATATACGAATATTACTAGCCTTTCTTGTGGAAAAACGTTATAGAAAAAAATGTTCTTAGCGTTAGTAAAATCAAATATTTTTAAAAACTAATATCTAGTACAATTATTTGGTAAGTCAAGAAAATATCAGGTTATGTACTTTGTCAGGTGATTGTGCCATTTGAACTACTTTCGATCCTTATACAAGATGTTACGGTTTTATCATTTTGTCGTACCTTTTTCTAAGATGCCTTTGACCTTTGATATATAAGCAAATAACAATGACGGTGATTTTGGAAGGAAACAATTTCCGGAGATGTATTTTGTTCCCTTCGCTTTCCCTAAACTTGTTCTCATATTTATTCAACTTATTTTTGACAGTTAATCGGTTCTAAAATACTAACCTTATAAAAACCTTTTTACGCCGATGGGAGGAGAAGTTAGTTTCTCCTAAAACAAAAGAGGGGCAGAAGTGAAGTATTATTCCCTAGGGAGATAATGTGACATATTTTCTCCCTAGGGAGTTTGTATTATTGTTTAACAATAAGAAAAGTAGTAGTAGTATGAATGCAAATTTAAGAACTTATTTATTTACATTTACAGTAAATGAAACATTAGCACAATTACTAAAATTAATATTAGCTGGAAAATCGCACAATACTTTTATTCACAAATGTCAGTTTGTTTATAAGCAATTTCTTTCTGTCACCATGGTTGTCAAGATACGAATTCCACAAACTGCTAATTATGTGAGAATTATGTGAGTCGCCGGGCAAAATTCTAGTTTTTCGTGATAACGTTTGTAGAGTTTCGATGTGAAATCTTTGATTGTTGGTACATTTAATTCTCGATGTATTTGATGGGTCCTTATAAACCAAGGGGCATTTAATATTATTCTGAGCACTTTGTTTTGAATAACCTGAATTTTATTCATTTGTGTGTCACTGGCATTACACCAAACTGGGCACCCATGAGTTAAGATGGGTCGAATGATGGTAGTGTATATGAGTATATATTAGCTTCTGATTTTAGTGGGTTGAGTTGGAGATTCCACTTGTTGAACCATTGGGTGATAATATCTACACTTAGTTGAATTTGGTTAATAGTGTTATCTATATCTACGCTTTGGCTAAGAATAGCCGTGTCATCGGCAAACATAGCAAGTGTAGTGTTTGGTGGTTCAGGTATGTCATGAATAAATATATTGAATAGAAGAGGTCCCAGTATCGAGCCCTGGGGAACTCCTCCTTCTATCGGTTTGATTTCAGAAGTAGCTGAGTTTACAGCTGTTGAAAACGAGCGGTTGTGGAGGAAGGATTTCACAATGCGGACTAGGTAGTTCGGTGTTTTGTATTTTATTAAGTTATAAATTATTCCCTTAAGCCATACGCTGTCAAAGGCATGTTTGACATCAATAAAGATAGCTGTGGTAAACTTTTTGTGTTCAAAGCCATTCTCGATGTATTCAGTGATTCTGTTTAGCTGGTGAATAGTAAATTCGAACTGGAAATGTGGTATAAGGTTTATACTGTTGACGTATGCCGTTAATCTTTTGTTTATGACTTTTTCGAATACCTCTGAAATAGTCGGCAGTAGACTTATTGGCTTATAACTGGTGACTTCGGTGGTTTTCTTACCGGGTTTATGGAGCAGTAGGACTTTTGCGTATTTCCATTCGTTGGGGAAATAACCACACCTAAGACGTGCGTTGAATATGGACACTACATACATCAGAGCTTTCTTTGGTAAGTTTTTTAGCACCACGTTTGTTATTAAATCGTGTCAGGGAGCTTTATTATTCAGCAGCTTGTTTATTATATCCTTAACATCCTCAGGAGCGACAGGCTCGATGTCTCCTGGAATTATTGAATTAAATTTATTAAGTTCGTGATCTATTTGTTGAATGTTATTTTTATCCCGGAGTTCACTATGTGTTGTAAATGTTTTGGCCAGTTGGGATGCAAATATTTCGCATTTTTCAGAGTCAGTTGAGTAGAGCTTGTTGTCTTGCTTTAAAGTTGGTATGATGTATTGTTGTCTTAGGATACGTTTTATCGCTCTCCACATCGTTGGGTCCGTCGGTTCTAATTCTTTTATATATTCCGCAGATCTGGATATTCTGAGTTGTTCGAGCTCTCTTTGAATTTTGTGAATTAGATCATTCTAACAGGTTTTAACAATTGGTTCTCTGGTCAATATCCATTGTCTTCTTGTCTTGTGTTTTTCTTTGATTAATTTTTGAATGGGGAGGACAGAAATAATTGAGTGGACTCCTCGGCTTTTTCACTGTGGTGGACAACTGCAACTGCATTTTTAATACACTGAATTAGACATTCTACAGCCTGGTCTATTTCTTCATCATTGCATAACGTTGTCGGAATGCTTAAGTTGGTTTGGATTGTGCTACTAAATAACTTCCAGTCAATTCGTCCATTAATCAATTTGGGCGGCTTAGGATTAACTTGAGGTTGTTTACCGAAAAGTATAAGAACGGGTAAATGATCTGAGTCCAGTTCTGTCAATAGCTCTTGATGCAGTTCTCTGGTGACGTTTCTGTGTAGGGCAATGTCCAAAATATCAGATTGATGATCGGTTCGGTATGGAGTATAAGTGTGTTCGGGGTGGGGGAGGGGTAAAATTTGAATCCCGTGTGCCTCAAGAACCGAATGAAGTCGGTTACCATTTGGATTATTCGTCCTACAACCCCATATTGTGCACTTGCAATTAAAGTCCCCTTCTAAGTTGGGGTATTATCGCAAAACATGTTACTTATCTCATCAGCGAGTATCCTCTTATTCGGTTGTTTGTATGCGCATATCATTTTTAAGTAATGCTCGTTTTGTAATTTGATTAATATTGCTATAGATTCAATATTTGTGATTGTGACTTTTTAACTATAATAGCCACCCCTCCGGATGCTTTTTGGGCAATTCTATCTTCTCGGTATATGTTGTTAGCAGGGATTTTAAAATTATGTTCTGGGATTAAGCGGGTGTCAGTAACGCACATGATATCGACATTGCGCCTTGCTAAAAAGGCAATGACCACTTGTCTTTGTCGAGCTATGCCATCAGAATTCCAATTTGTGATTACTAAGTTAGAGTAGGTTTTGTGATTATTTTGAAAGATTGAAGGGATTAACAATAAGACGAGGTCTTTTATTGACCTCAGGTGAGGTAAGATTAATTGGATTATTTTTTGGATAATTTCATTGAGTAACGATGACTGATCATTCCTTGAGTCTTAGAGTTGTTGTTATGTTGGGGATTGTTCCTGGGTGACCTAAATTGGGTTTTATTATTGTAAACAAGGTTCGGAAATTCGTGGTTATTGATGTTGAATGCTTTGGTGGTAACTGTCTGGGATTTGGGTTGGTGGTCACAGTGGTTTAATTTGATCAGATTTTGGTTGATGGCATTTGGAGTAGTGGTGTTCACCTAAACATCTCACGCATCTCGGGTTAAGCTTGCAAAAATTTTTTGTGTGTGCAGAGTGTTGGCAACGAGTGCATTGAGGCAACTCCCCACTTTTTCGCCGTTGCTCAACATTTATTTTGCAGTGGAAAAGATAATTTTGTTTACATATTTGTTTAGCGTTATCGGATTTATCTAGTAAGAATGCACATATGGGTATCGGTTTCTTTTCCCTGTTACGAAGTCGTGTTACACTAATAGCAGGGTATTTCAAGGATTTTAGTTCATCAAGAATTTCCACGCTTCTTAGAGAAATTGGTAGGTTTCTTATGATTACGGAAGTGTTGGCGGATTCCGGATCACGATAGGTATGATATTTGACGGTGTTTTCACTATCAAAGTATGCTGTAAGTGTACGAAAATCTTCGATTTTGCTTAGCGCAATCTTGTGTACCTCGAATTCCAGTTACAAATACACCACTAATTTTTGATTTAATATCTGCAATTAATTGTTGGTAATTAATAGCATCGTGTACAAAAATAGGCGGTATTCTTGGCTGTTTAGGTACGTTCGTAGCATTCTTATTCTTCTTCTTACACCATTGTTAATATTCTGTAAAATATTCACATTTTTTATAATTCTTTGGGTAAATGCATCCAAATAGTGAAACGGAATTTTGAAAATCGAATTTATTAGGTGGGGCCATACAAAACAAATCTAGAAGGGTTAAATCGTACGATCTTGGAGGCCACATGTTAAGAATATTTCTGCTAATTTCTCGATTTTCGAAAACGTCACTAAGGGGGTTTAAAGTATTTCGCGCTCCATAGGCCGTTGCACCGTCCTGTTACAAATAACCATACCGCAACTCGTCATCGTATCCAGATAGGTGCAACCAAGTCTCGTCCGAGAAGGAGGTTTTGTCCAATAGATCATGATTATCGATATTGTTTAAAAACAAGTGTAAGTATTGCCGTTTCTGTGCAAAATCTTGCGGAAGCAGTTCGTGCACGACAGTCATTCGACATGGAAACATATGTAAATATTCTTTTAAGATTGTTTTGCAAGTACCGAATGAAAAGTCAACTTGTTGTAACAAGATACGAAGGGAAGTTGAGGGGGTATTGGTGATTATTTGTTTTACATTTTTAACTATCTCACCGGTTCGTTTCTTTAGGCTTACCTGTTGCTTCTTTCCTGGCAACACTACCGGTTTCACGAAATAACCTTACCACTCTAACAATGATATGGATACTCAGCGTCTGGGCTGGAGAAAGATTCAAGGCAGATGGATCTGTTCTCGGTTCGAGAACCCCCAAAGACGAGAAAACCGAACAGAGTGAAAGGTTGGCAGATGACTGTTCAAATTAAATCTCCAAAGTTCAGAAAGCCTTCATCCACACATGGGCTGAAGGTGCGTTCGGGATAGCAGTAAACATTTCAGCAAAAATAGAAGGTTGACCGACAGGTCGAGGCATCGTACCAGATGTAGACTTGGAACGACAGAAAATACGGACAAATCTGGACGATATGAAGGCCAAACGAAAATAACAGCAATTGGAAACACAACAGGTAACGAAGCGATAACTGGGAAAGAAAGGTAGCAGGCTAATTATGTCCGTAGAAATGAAGAAGGGAACCAGACGGTACTCCTCTGCGCAGTTGAATCTTGCTTACACACAATCCGATATGAATGGTTGATTTACTTAAACTACAACAAATAGTAACGATAGTTTAATAATGACAGCGGTAATCACACAAATCAACTTAGTCGCACCAAACTTCTTCGTAAGCAACAATACGTTCGCCATACAATAGTATACGACCTAAGAATGCGGTCCGCTAGTACCTGGACGCGGTCCGAATACAAAAATTTTACGAACTAAGGCAATGTAATACACTCGACGAGCATTTGAATTTTTAAATCTAAGTGCGCGAAAAAATTACCTAACGTTACATTATCTTTGATAACTTAATTATCCGTAGCATGTATGCGTGTGATCAACGTTTTGGTGCTGATGAAGCCTTTCTTAGCGTTTCCTTGCAAATCGCGGGATTTCTGCAGTAACCTGAACATTCTTCAGATTCTTGTGGATATCCTCATTTCAAATATACCACGAGGCATTAACGCTCCCTCGTAGTATTTTGTTCTGAAATTTTTATATCATTCACCTATTGCTTTTTTGCTTCTTCTTCCAATACTTGCACTCCGGGCACCCTTATCGATTTTGGCACTTCATTATATTATAACAGCCGGTTATGTGTTTTGTGACGCTAAACTTAAATTCTTCGAAAAACGCTCGAACACGTCAAATTAATTTGGCAATGGGGTACAAGTAATACGGCTATCTCCGTTTACTTATCTTCAACACAAAAATTGGGGAAACTTTCACTTTAAATATTTCAAATGGAAAGGGATATCAAAAACATACCATTCGAAAGCTCGATGAATTTACTTTACAGTAGTGTTTCTGTTTTTGATTCCGAGCATTAGTTCCCGCGGAAACGCAGTCCAAAGGTTTCAGGGTGGTAAATGTTCGAAATGAGCCCCACCAGCATACATACAGTAATAAAGGCTCTGTTCAAAATGTCGTTGCACATTCTAAACTATTTATGCTATGATTAGAAGAAATTCGCTGATTATATAACTACGTTGTCGTAAATCTTGTAAAGAATCGGATTGAGTTACATAAATTTTATTCCTTAATGATCCCACAAAGAAAAATCTAGCGAAGATAAACCTGGCGACCTTGTGCGTCATTCAATAGCGCCTCTTCTTCCAATCCATTGAACGGAAAACCTTTTATCCAAATACTATCGAAAAACCAGTACATAACGCGGAGGAGCTCCATCCTGTTGCAATATCATATGATCTTCGAGGAAATAATCATCATTCTCCATAATATTAGTTAACATTAAATCCTTGTTGTCTTGTAACAATTCAAAGTGCATCGGTCCAGTAAAATTAGCGGGTATAAAAAAGGACGAAAAACGCCAACCCAATCATTTGTTTTATTTTATATTTTCGGGATGATGAGTATGTGTTTCGTGAAATATCCTCGAATTAGAGGCTGACCAATAACGACAATTATGGCGATGGACTGTACCATTTACGAAAAAATTGCATTCATTGGGAAACACAAATGTTAAAAATAATTTAGATTATCTATTGCCATCTCCTCCCTGTTCACTTATAATCGCATATAATTGTAAACGACGGTGGTTCGATTAATACCCTAAACAGTAGCCATTTGCCTTGTACTCAACGCAGCATCGACAACAACGTGGTCCAGAACCGCGACTTCCACCGCTTCATTTCTTACCGGATTTCCAGCATTCGCTTTTCGTTTGCAACATACCCGGTCTCCTAAAAAAAAAACAATGAAATGTGCCCGGCAATGCATCGCCAACCACTGCCATCTAATCCTTCTATAAGTGCTGAAGAACATTTGCTACCCTGAAACTTTGAACTGCATTTCTGCGGGAACTAATGGTATCTCTTCCAATTTGCCTTGACATTTAAAATTTATATAGTGAAAGTTACCCCAATTTTGGGGCTGACGATTGATTTTTCAAAGAATTGAGGTTTAGTGTCACAAAATACGCCTCTTTAGTTTTCGGTGGGCCAACCCTGTATATCAAAACTTCGTTCCAGACTTTGTCGAACACTTGCAGAAATGTAATGGAGCAGATTTTCTTCACTTCTGGTACTATTTTGATTTGTTTGTGATTTTATGAACCGAGACAACCAGTGAGTACTTGTCTCTGAACCCAAATTTGGGATCATTTTTCTTCCATAATCGATTTAAGTTACATCGAGAGTAGTTTCTTAAATAATTTCGATATCGTTGGGAGTATAATTATATTATATGGTAGGACGTTTTCTCGTTTGGTGATTTATCAGGTTATGGAATCACCATCACTTCTGCCACCTTCCACTGCATAGCCATGTATCTTAGCCCAAACACAGCATTGATCAAGTACGTTAGTCTAACAGTTTTATTTTCTTGGGAGCACTTTCAAAATTTGACCAGGAACAAAATCGAATCCAGGTGTTTCATTATCAGTAATGATTTTGGATATTTCATAAGCAACATCTGCTAGTGACACCAAACCAGCTGGGATTTCATCTTCGTTATTAGTTACTGGTATGTTTTCTTCGGTAGTTTGTTGGGTTTAGGGCTGAAAAGTGTTTGCCGAATGTTCCGCAAATAGTTCTCTCTTTTGTTTATTATTTCTCGCTCAAATGCCATAGCCTTTTCGAATAGGCGATGTCTTTTGGGCTTCTTCATGCTTTCTGTAGCTTTCCATAACGAGCAGTCTGTGTCTTTGTCGCGAGACAATACTCTAAGAAAGTCGTTAAATGTGTAATTTTTGTTTTCCTACATTTTCCTTTCAATCTGTTGGCTCAGTGTATTTAAGCGCCTTTTATCTTCTGGTGGTCTTGTATACTACCATCGTTTTCTGGCTCTTCTTTCCACACCAATTGTATCTATTATCTTTTCCTGTAAATTTTACACACCTGCAATATGATTGGGAATGTTTAATTGAAAAGACTTGAGGGATTTGTAACAAATATATAAATCATGGCGGAGAAAAATGTTACTAAAAGGGACGCGAAAACGGCATTAAACCAAGTAACTCCCAAAGTATGGGAAAATACTGTAGATGATACATACAAAATGATTTTGAATTGGCGGCACAGGGAAGTTAGCTGCGACCGCTAAGACATAATGGCAATAATAATAATATCTTTACGTCTAAAGATGAGAATTAATAATTAATAAATAATAACCAAGGAATATTAAAAATTATTATGATGTATCATGGAATAAACAGCCAAATGTCTGGTTTAAAAGTTTGTTTTATGATATTAGCGAATGTTTCTGTGGTTGCATATTCTCAAATATAAACCTTCTGTAATGTACATAAGTATATTACATATAGTTAAAGCAGTTGTTTCATAAATTAAGATGTTTTCGTTTTCAAATATCTACGACCAACCTTTTGATTAAACCAGACGTAAATTTGTTACTCAAATTTTCATAGCCGAGTGAATACTTACAAGGTTGCAAAGGACGCGAAAAGGTAAATGTTCTTAGCGTAGTTTCTGCAAATATTTAAAAATGGTATTAGATTACCGGGTTATAGTAGAATTGTTTTTATAACTAACATGATATGATTAAAATCAAATAAATACAGAGAATGTTTAAGTTATAGAACGTTTTGTAAAATTTGCCTGCATACCAAACTCTACCAATCGAAACACCTACTAAAATTTGCCTCAATTCAAATACTGCAACCTAACCTCACATTTAAAGTGAATATGTTCAGATTTTCCTGAAGTGTTTTATAATTTTTCAGAATGAGCCACGGTTTAGCTCCCAGCAAAAGCACAGTTTATGTGTCCAATTTACCTTATGAGCTGAAAAACAACGATCTCTACAAGATATTTGAAAAGTTTGGGAGGATTATTAAGTAAGTTTATTTCTAACTTGACATTTTGCTCGATGATTATGGACGTTTTTGTACAAATACTTTTAATAAATTTTAAACTGGTTTAAGAGTAACGGTTGTTAAAGACCGACAAACAAGAAAAAGCAAAGGCGTGGCGTTCATTTTATTTCTTAATCGTGATGATGCGAAGAACTGTGTTCAGGAAACGAACATGAAAGAGGTACAGTGCTTAAAATAATTCATAATGTGTGGCTTCAGTGGAAGGTGTTTTAGATGTTTGGGCGAACATTAAAATCAAGCATAGCAAAGGACAATGGTCGAAGTACTGAATTCATTAGACGTAAGGTATGCATTTTATTAATGTAATTATTCGAAGCAATCATATCGAATGGTTTTTAGAACTACCCTGACAAATCATACTGCTACGAGTGCGGAGAATTAGGTCACCTAAGCTATAAGTGCTCGAAAAATCTACTAGGTGCGCGAGAACTTCCGCCCAAAAAGGTTCGAAAGAGAAAGAAGAAACCCACAGGTGAAAAAACCGAGGTAAATTAACTATTCAAAGGTGTTCATATTAAAACCAATTCATCTACAGGACGAAGATAATTATTTTGATAGTTCTGAAGAAGATTCTGAAAAACCTAAAGAAAAAACCGTAGAAGATTGTGAAACATTAAGCGCTGCAATTGCTTTGGAGGTAGGTTATTTTGATTTGTCAATTTTATATTAAGTGTATGACTTATAGCAAGAAAAACATGAATTGGAAAAATATCGATATAAAGTTGCCATTGGAGATTATAATGTTGATGAGGAAGGTGACATGGTGCCGAAAAAGAAAATTAAAAAAAGTGCATATTTCAGTGATGAAGAAGAAAGTGACTAAACATTTTTTTTATTATTTTTTTTATTATTTTGTAATAAAAAATTACAATAATATAATCATCTTATGTTAACAATCTTTCTCTTAATTAATTATACTTTACTGATCTTACGGCACAAGACTTCAGCTATTTACTCATCCATGTTGACGTCTCCTCTGAAATTAAAAAGATCATTACTTTTTCCTCATAGGTAACTAATTTTGCTTCACAAATCAGTTTTGCGATATGAATGCAATAATTTGAATGAATATCATTAACAAATTTCAGTTTACACAAATCAGGTCATGCGTATACGTTTGCCAAATGTTTTAACAACTGTACTTCAGGATTGGTTATGGGTTGTGTCTACCCAGCTAACAAAATAAGTTGACAGGTGTGCCTACAGCAAATACAAAGGGGACATAATAGTAGACTATAGACTCATAGCTGGTACCAGAGTCGGAGTAAATTTAAAATATTAAATTTGCCAGAAACGCTGTTTTCGTTTTTTATAATTATTTTAACATTAACCTTAAAAAGAGACACACGAATAGGAAAAAAATGAAAGAGAATATGGGAGGCCAATATCCAGAACAGGGTAGAAAAGACTAGAACATTTTTCAAAAATTTATAAATTACTTAAATGTGTATATTTCACAGTGAGAAAAAAACAGTTTTGTAGAATAGTAAGAGTACGAGAATTACAGTTTTATGATTTTCAAAACTGTTTATTTCAGTAAGCTGGTGCGTTGGTACTGTTATTGTTTGACTGAGCGAGATCTAGGACGCGATTTTCCAAGCATCTCTTTGCATTCAGGCCATATTTGGCCCATTGTACACCCTAACTACGAATTTTGCCTATCTAGAGTAATTCCAACTCCAGTAGTTATATTACACGTATGACACATCGCCTTGATACGGGACCTGGATTTAGTTCTTGCCTGACAGAAGGCGCACGTTCAGATTTTTTCCCCACCAGAAAAATCTCACCGACTTCGAACCGGCGTTCTTTGGATCTAAAGGCAAGTGCGCTAACCACTAAGGCCAGTTGCATCAGTACCAGTGGCGGCTCGCCAAGTTAAGCAGGTGAAGTGCCTCTTCATCTAAAGATTTCATTAAATTCCATAACAAATTATTTATCGGCATTACACCTATTAGGAGTCGTTTATTTATGGCATACATACTCGTAAATACAATAAGCTTAGTGAAAACAAACACATTAATTTTTTCTGGTCCCCTTGTATTTAAAATTTAAGTTATATATGGAGTCCGTCGAGCGTGAACACGGTGACCATAAATAATCTTACCGACAACACTCGTGCAATTGCGAAGAGTCGGTCTCAAACGTATTTTACCTCTGCACTTATACCTCCGTTGCCATTGTAACGCCTGCGTTAATATCTACAATTGGTTCACGGCGAATCGCGCAAGTGAAGAGTTCAGTGGTGATCAGCCGCTAAACTGCATGTTCGGGTTTGACCGTCGGTTTTTAAACGATTTCAACAATTTTGAATTCACATTTTTAGCTGTAGTATTTAATGACATTTTCTCTCTCACTGACGTATTATTTGCAGTTCTCCAAAAGAAATCATTGAATATTAGTTTTTGTGTTACAAAAATAAATAAAACTATTGAACTATTAAAGAGAAAGAAAGAAAGGAATGACGATTTCTTTGATACACTCTTCGAGACTACGGAAATAGAAATAACACAAGTCGATATTTCTCAGCGCCCTAAGCGGGAATATGCTAGCCTTACAAATAATAGCATTAGAATAAAATATGAAATTCTGTTTTATGAAGTACCTACTGTATCAGTATCACATTGTAATGGAAATGGAAGTAAGGTTTCAAGACTGCGATAAGTTACAATTCATGTCTTTGGCTGATACTACGAAATCGGAAATTCGAACAATATGATTCGTGTTTTCCGTCTAAAGCATTTGAAAGTTTAGGTCAATTTTATTGCAAAATATTTACAAAAAGTCAGCGTCTTAAAAACGAATTAAATCTTCTTTATCTCGATGAAAGTTACTGGAATCTACAGACCCAATAATTACTAGAACATCTCAATAAGAACAAAGAAATTTTTACCGAAGTCTTCATATTAACTATTCCGTCGACAAGTGCATCAGTGGAAAAAAGTTTTTCTTGCCGTAAACGAATAAAAAAGTACTTAAGAAATGCAGTATCTCAAGATAGGCTTTCTTCTTTGGCAAATATTTCAATTTAAAAAGAACTCTTACTAGAATTAATAAGAAAACAACCTTATTACGAAGACATAATAAATAATTTTACTGCATTAAAGGACTGAAGAATAGACTTGGCCTACAAAAACTAGGTATAAGTTGACATTGAACTATATTTTTCTATTTGTTATTATTAGGGTTATTATAACAGCATTTCAGCTATTTTTTTTTACCCGCGAGCGGTCACTGATTTAGTGATGATGATTTGAAAGAGGGAGATCTAGGGCGCGGTTTTCCACTACGGCTTTACTTCTTTGTTATGTTCATTTGAATTTGCCACTTAATCTGAATTAAACTCGTATTCCGCTTCATCGGAATCAAAATTCTATTTTAATTGCCATTCTTAAGTCAACCGTTATATTATTTTTTTAGATGAGTTATGAAGGCCACTTTCGCAAAGCCTTTGAAGTTCCCTTTGTAGGCTAGATTTGCCGATCGGAAACAATTCTCGGAAGTCTCACGTGTTATTTCCTTCCAGAACTATTGCATCATATTTTTCCATGTGGTGTAATATTTCTGACCGATTTGTGTTCACGCCGCGTTTGGTTCTTGAGTCGAATTTCCACCTCCATCCGGCACCGTCACCCAAATACCATCTTCGGGGGGCCGTAAATAAATTAAGAAAAAAAAAGTCGGTCTTCCACCTTCGACTCCGGTCTACCAATTCCATCTGCGGGGACCGGTAATAAATCAAGTACTGCAGGGGCGGCTTATGTTTTCGAGGGGTATCCATCGCGGCGTGTAGTTTCGTATCGCTGTATCACCGTGGAGTGAACAAAATATCGACAAGTGTCCGATTTAAAAGAATCACGCTGGAATTGTAAACCCTGGCAATTCATTGCGAATTTGCCGATCGCTTTTGGCGGATTATTATCGAGCCCATTTGTTGCTCCTGTACATGTTCCGTTGCTGCGACGAACTACGAGGGTTGTGCAGCAATTATTTCGTTCCAACATCTCCCGAGGAACGTCGCCACCTTTTTCCCGGACTTGAAAACATCCCAGACCGTACCTGCAACTGGAGAACACCTCGAAATTGTGCCTGCCTCTCTCTCTCTATACTCCATTCACCGAAAGTCAAGGTAAAGGAATTAGTTTTTTAGTGTTGAAAAACCTTTTACGCGTTAACTTGCAAAATTTTAAGTGATTGAAGCTTCCTTTGTTAATGCGACAAGAAGCGGCCTTCAGTCGTCGATTTTCATTTCTTTTTTTGTACCACTAATTGTAAAATTATATATATATTGTATTGTTTTTGTAAACTCAGACGCCACTGGCCACGTAGATTTGTTGAAAGATTTAAATACCATACGCCAGGGGCGGCTAGTTCCCCCTTAATCGAATGTTCAATTTAATCGTTTGTTGTATTGTGTAAAATATTCCCACTTGCTGTCATTTTTTTTTGTTTCTATCCTCATTTATTACCGAAAGGTTAATTATATGTATTTTGAAATTATTACATCTTTTACTATTGCGTATTTTGTACTGCTGTGTGCATGAATTTTGCAAGCTTTCTAAACAGGAGGGAGGCACAATAAAGGTGAGTTCGATTCTCGTAAGCTGCTGGCTTCTCGGCCTTCCACGAGAACTGGTAATCACTTGTGATTTGGAAGGTGGCGCCCGTTAATTTCGACATCCCCTGTACACAACCAGGAAGATTTCCTCTCGTAAGCGATTTCCGTGAATCCCCCCTACTACTCTGAGCTAAGCTGTAGGCCTTTTTCCACCTATCCGGTTGCGGGTCGACGAAAAAGCTCGTTTGGCCCGTAATATCTTATCGGACAGAAGGCGTACTTTCAGATTTTTGCCCGCTAGAAAAATCTCGCTGACCTCAGCCAGGTTCGATCCCTTGTCCCTTGGGTCTAAAGGCAAATGCGCTAACCATTAGACCAACAAGGCCGGCGCCACTGATTAGTACTACTTTTCTTTTCTTACTACGAGATCTAGAGTCAGTTTTTATGAATAAGAAGTATTTTATATATTTGGAAACATCTTTTATGAAGTCAGTTTTCCTACGTGGATTCTGCTAAATAATTTGAAGTTAAATAGAAAAAGTGAATGTCACGTTGTAGTATGGCTTATACCTCGTAATGCTTTCTCGAGATTTTAAATCCGAAAAAATTACTTTTGCATCACATTTAGTAGCAAGAACAATATAGGTTTCCCTTCAACTTAATGAAATTTAACTTTAAGGTTAAGAATCCTCTCAGATATTGGGAGCTTAGTAGAAAGCGTAAATATATTACTTTATATAATAGTCGAATAAAAAAATAATTGAAGCAATTTTAGAATGTCGTGACGTCTACAAATATCGCTTCATAATACCATCTGTATGAAGTAACATTTCACATATCCGATAATGACGTCGAAACTTAATACTACTCCTAAGTATCAATAACGTTCTTGACGCTCGGTGCCTGTAGAACTTTGTTTAATCATTGTAATTTCGACCCTTACCTGCGGTTCGGCAGTCCTCCTAGGCCTCGTATACTGAACTTCGCAGACATTTTGGGCAGTGTAAGGGGTAATCATCTTACACTGGCAGTCGAGCGACTGTTCCACATTGGTCAACTCTTTAGCAATGGTCTGCGAAGCAATCTGGAGGAATTGGTGCTTGCTGCGCCCTTGAAGGAAATTGTTGACCACGAACACATTTCCGCGATTCTAAAACACAAACATTAAAATGACTTGTACACAACAGCAACAGAAAGTTCCACCTTCAAAGCGAACTCAACACAGAAGTTGTCATATTGAATCGCGTTTTTCTGTTTGCTGCCCATGGGGTTGGAGAACGTATAAATTGTGTGTTCGTTAAAGCCGACTATGTCGCTCGTGCTGGGATTTCGCGGGTCAACACCTTTGAAGGGAGTGAACAGGTTGACCGTGAGCTGCTTGTTGACAGCAAACAACGAGCTCAAGATTTGAATCTGTAATTTTCATATTAGAACAAAATATTTTAATTCAAAATTTTAACTTACAACTTCCAATTGAGCCTCATCGCATGGTTTTGCGTTAAGAACAACAATAGACTTGAGCGCGTTCGCTCTGAAAGGATAATTTGCAGCTTCTAGGTAGGCTTCGGATAGCATATCTTGACCTAAGGAAAACGACGAGTAAATTAATACGTGGCGTAAGCTAAAGGACCGTAGTGTAAGTCGAAAAATTGAAAAGCTAGTTTTAATCTGGAGAAAATGTGTCTTACAAAACACACTTACAATACATAAAGTAATCAATTATGTACATGTAAGAGTGTGCAAAGCAAGACAACCCCAAGGTGTATTTACCAGTAAGGAGCTCGACTTCATCGGAGAGCCTTTGTACGTATTCCATGAAGGTTTCCCTGTTGCTTTCTGGTAACGGATTGGAGAAGTGCAGATTTGGAGTTCTGCCTGCCTTAAATGTAAGTTTTCCTAAAAGGAAGTAAACATTAGATGCTTTAGGCTATTAGCTGTATGTTGGGTTGCTCACCATCGACGGTGTAATGGGCGGGACGCTTTTCGTACGCGCCTCCGTATCCGATGAGGTGGAAGTCAACATCACTGAAACAAAATAAAATCAATGAAAACTCATTTGCGTTCCTTTTCATCAGTCTAAACGGTACTATTGGTTTGGTTTTCCTTGGACAAGATTTAGATAATAGCTGCTAATAACTATCTACATGATTTATATCAAAAATTGAATGTCAATTATTACCCTACGCAAACAATTATAAGCAAGCGTAAGAAAACTTTTCATTCAATCACAAACCATTTGACTGTCGAATACTACGTGGCGTTTGTTAACATCATGGTCACCTTTATATATATATATATATATATATAATAGCCGGCCTCAGTGGTATAGTGGCTAGCGCATTTGCCTTTAGATCCAACGGACGCAGGGTCGAACCTGGTCGAGGTCGGTGAGATATTTCTGGCGGAGAAAAATTTGAAAATGCGCCTTCTGTCGGATAAGAAGTAAAGCCGTAGATCCCGTGCCATTGCGATGTGTGATACGTTAAAAATCACTACTGGAGTTGGAATTACCCCAGACAGGCGAAATTCTTAGTTAGGGTGTACAATGGGCCAAATGTGGCCTAAGTGCATGAAGGTGCTTGGAAAACTGCGTCTTAGATTTCGCTCTTTCAAATACAATACAATAAATACATAATGTAGAATTCTATAGTTGACGCTGTCTTCCTTCTCTCAACCATACTCTCCATCCATCTATATCTTCTCATTGCCCGTCTTCTAGGTTCCTCTTCCGCATATGTTCGTCTATTTCGTCTCGCCATGATCGTCTAGGCCTTCCCCTTACCGCACAACGCCTCCGCCAATTTTCCATTTCTAGTGCTGTTATTTTTCCCTTGTTCTTCTTCTTTATTATCCAATTTTCTACCCCATATGTCATAATACTGAGAATAATTGTATTGCATATCCTTGTTTTTGTCTCCTTAGTAATATGACTGTTCCAAATGATTGGGTGTAGTTGTTTTATGCACGTTCGTGTTTGTCGTAGTGTACTTTTAATTTCGTCTTCTGTGGTTGCATCTTTCGTGATAGTCAACCCAAGGTACTTGAATTTTTCAACGCCTCACATTTCTAAATTTGCTCCGACTGCAAGACCTTACACGGCGGTTTCCGTTGTTAGGTATTTGGTTTTGATGAAATCGATTGCCAGTCCCACTTCATTATACTCTTCTCTTAGTTTTCGGACCATATAACTTGAATCCCTTTCGACCTGTGCCACAACCACTTGGGCGTCGGCAAAACTGAGTGTATATAGATGTTCGTTTGTAATTGATATTCCTATCCCCTTGAATTTTCTCTCCCAGTTCTTGAGGGCATATTCTATAAAAATCTTGAACGGGTTGGCAAAGTGGAGTACTCTGGTAACAACCCTTTTGACGTATTGAAGTTATCAGTCAGGTTCTTTCCAACTCTCACTGAAACCATATTAACCAGTTTCTCACTGTCGCAATTATCTTAGGATGCACTCCTATTTCTGTCATAGCCTTCCATAATTGGCTCCTCGGAACTGTATCATACGCCTTTTTCAGATCTATAAAGACTAGGTGGACTGCTCTATTCTTCGCTTTCTTCTTTTCGATGAGTTGCTGTATCGTATATACATGGTCTATCGTTGATTTTCTTGCTGCGAATCCAGCTTGATCTTCTCCTATCTTTTCCTGTACTTGATCTTCGATTTTGTTTTTTATTACCCTTCCGTAGATCCTTCCCATTGTAGAGATAGCATTTATGCTTCTGTAGTTTTCGCATTTGCTGCGATTGCCTTTCTTAAAAATTGAGATTAGGTAGGCCTGTTTCCATTCTGCTGGTATTCCCTCACCGGCTATGATAGCTTGAAACATTCTTTGCATTACGCGCAGTCGTTTTTCTGATCCATACTTGATTAGTTCCGGCGCGACTCCTCCAGGTTCTACAGCCTTGCTGTTCTTAATTGACTTGATCGCCTTCTGTACGTATTTTGAAGTAATTATAATCTGATCTTCTCCTTCTCTTATCACATCTTGTTCATATTCGTCTTTCCCTTTGAACTCTTCTCTATTTTCTGTCAGTAAATCTTGGTAGTATTGCACCCAGGTCCCTCCCTTGATAAAAGATATGTAACTTTTATCTTTTCTGTTGATGGTGTTTCATGACTCTAAAACTCGGCAAGTCCACAGTGGAGAAACGTTTCCTATGATAAAGACGGCCTTTGGTGATGATTGTTTGTGGGAACATCAAGTCTACCGGTGGCACAACGCCTTTTTAGAAGGCCGTGAAGAGGTCAGCGATGAAGCCCGCGCTGGACTGCCATCAACGACCACCACCGACGAAAACGTGACGCGTGTGAGAGAAATTTTGAACTCAGACCGTCGTTTAAGTGTTCGTTTAGTGGCACAGACATTAAACATTCCAAAAAGTACCGTCCACGAGATGGTGACGAACAATTTGCACACGCGAAAAGTGTGCGCGAAGTTGGTGCCCAAAGTGCTAACGGACGACCAAAAATCGCACCGAGTTGATACGTGCCAAGAACTTTAGGACTTTTGTGAAAATGACCCCCACTTTTTAGACAATATCATCACAGGTGACGAGCCTTGGGCGTTTGAATACGACCCCGAAACAAAAAGGCAAAGTGCCGAGTGGCACACCTCGGCGTCCCTCGCCCCAAGAAGGCCAGAATGAGCAAGTCAAAGGTCAAGACCATGCTCATTGTGTTCTTTGACATCAGGGGGCTCGTCCACCATGAGTTTGTACCACATGGTACAACCGTCAACGCCAAATTCTACGTGGAAGTGCTCAAGAGACTTAAAAAAGGGTTCATCGCGTCCAGCCCGACATCGCGGACGATTGGCAACTTCACCATGATACCGCGCCAACCCACACCGCCTTCCTCGTGACCCGCCTCCTGACCGATTCAAAGGTGGCAGCAATTCCCCAGCCGCCCTACAGTCCTGACGTGGCTCCCCCAGACTTCTTTTTCTTTCCGCGCTAGAAACCTCCCATGAAAGGACATCATTTCGGGACAGTTGACAAAGTCAAAGAGGTTTGCACCAAGACTCTAAAGGACATTCCGGAAGAGGCCTACCGTGACGCATTCGATGCCTGGAAATTTCGCTGGAAGCAATGTATCGACGCAGGAGGAGCCTATTTTGAAACCTTCTAATGTGTTGTATCGATCTGATCAATACATTTTTTTTTCAACGACTATCTAACATTACTTTTCCGACAAACCCTGTATATTGGTCTACAATTTGGCATGCTGTCTGCGATTGATAGTTTTTTCCCTTGGAAATGAGCCGTTTAACCGTTCTGTATTTCTCTCTATAGGCTTCGTAATCCTCTTTTACCTTCGTGGCTAACCATCTGTCGAATAGTTGTTTCTTTTCTATTAGAGCTTTTGTGGTGGTTTCTGAGAAATTCCATCTGTATTTCATCCATCTGTCTTGCTGTTCCCAGAAGGCTTCAAAAGCTGCCTCTTCCATACAATCTTTTATGTGGAGGTATGTAGCCTCCACGCTCTCAAACCCAAATTCGGTTAATTTCCGGTCCAATCTATTCGGATATAGTTGTCTAATTGATTTGCCTTGCATAAGGTGTATTTTGAATTTTGTTTCCTTTGTTGCGGTTGTAGGTTTTTACGTTTCCGAAATTATCTGTAGTTGCTGTTCTTTTTTTATATGAAACAAATAATAAAAACCCACCTAATTCCATCTCTGCTAAGCGTGTTAGCGAGCTCGGATGTGAGAGGTTGTATCAATTCCCTGAAGTTGTTCTCGTTGATCCTGTCCTGGTCCACCACGAGAACAATGTCAGCGCTTCTGGCGGGCGTGGTCACGCTGAATTCTTCATCTACACGCACTGGTTTGTCGTAGTTCTGGCAGGTCACTGTACAACGAAAAGTTATCAGACTCTTCCTGGTCGCAAGTAACAGAGGCTTACCAAAGTTCGGAGGAACCTCAACGTAGATACCCTTGGTGGAGCAAGCTGCAACGTAAGCCATGGCGATGGCGCGTTCAGAGTCTCTGACACCAGCACCGAAACCCTGCTTGCAAGCTGCCTTGTAGATGACTGGATCGATGAAATTGAAGCACGAGCTGTAAATAAAAAATTCATAATTTCGCATACACCCGTGGTTTGTTGAAGTTACCTCAGAGGCGAGCCAGGGCTGAACAAGCGAGAGCAGGTGGGGTTATTTGAGTATAATCCCCGGTCTGGTATACGCACCTCTGCACAGTGTCCGCTTACCTTGTATGAGTTAGCAAACTCACCTACCCTTGACACAATCAATCCATTAGGCAGAGTATAGTCGTCGTAGGGTTCACTATTACCATTGCCTGTTGAATTATTACAGATGAAGGGTCATAAATGTCATAGATATCGATTACAGACTTACCGAGCAAACCTCTGAGTTGGGCATGGTAGTAACCAGAAATGTGGAAACCGCAAACCAGTAGATCAGGACCGCAAACTATATGCACTCCAGTTTTGGACCGAATTTGAATGCTTTCATAATCACGTTGAACCTCCAACTTGTGTTGTTTAAGTACTGGGAATTCAGCAGGAACTAGAGAAAGATGAACCATTATAGCATATACGCCGAATGAATATAATTTAAAGAACCTTTTCGTCAGTTAGCATACAACATTTTCGCTTGTGTTTTGCGGCGAACTCGTCGAAATTTCATCTTACCTTGGTTCAAAAGTACTTGACCGCCCTTTCTAATTGTTACAGCATCATGTTTGTCAGAGAACGTGATGGAGGTAAGTTCGCCATTGCGGTAAGTTCCGACGATGGAAAAGTTGCCGTTAACGGCATCATGGGCGAGCAGGTAACTGCAGCTGCCTGGGAAAAGGTAGTGTTTGTCATCGAAGGTAAAGATGTGCTGCCCTTGTGCGACGAACGCATCCACTGAAACACATATTAATTAGATTACGAAACAAAAAGATTGAAGGGAGCTTACGATCCTCTGGCAGCGACCAGTCGTCAAAGTCAAGGGAAGCAGATTCTAGCAGTTCCTTGAATTCAGGCCATTCCCCGGAGAACAAGTATGTAATCGGGGAGAGTTCAGCTTCTATTAGTTTTGGAATGGCATAAACAGCGTTCCATGACATGGACAAATCGTTATCCTCATCAGAGCCGTCAATTACATTGTAAACTTCAACTAGGACATCGAAAGCAGCGCTAAGGATGTTTCTCATGGCGGCCGCGTCGTCTACAGGCTGGCGCCTCAGTTTCTAGAACGATATTATGTTGATTTTTTAAATATCAAACCACCATGGTAGTATTTACCTGTTCAATATAATCAGCCAAAACGGCAATGAATTTCTTGAGTACTGGCGAGTTGGTGGAGTCTTTCAAGTTTTCAACGGCTTCCCTGAAGTTCCGTATGTAAGATTCGGAGATGGGTCTACCTTCAAGTGCCTACAAAAATTAAAGACCGTAATTAATAGTTCGAAGGTACACAAAAAAAACTTACATCCTTTAATTGTGCATCAAGCTCTTCGAAGATAGCCACGGATTTAAGTTCTCTAATCAGTTTATTGTATTCTTCGACTATCTGTCTTTCTATTTCTCTCTCAAGTTTAACGGCAAAGATTATCACGTCTAGAACAAAAATAATACATTTTAATTAAGACATCGGATCGATATGGAAAAGCATTAGATTATTCTAATAATAGACTGTTGTTTACTCTTTGGGCAATATATTTAAAAAAATGTACAGAAAAGTATTGTACTGACCTTCTAGGCTTTCAACGACAAGTTCTCCTATCTTCTTAATTTCAGCTTCATGTTTATTGATGAAATCAATGAGTTCGTCTACAATGGCAAACATTAATCTTTCGGCACTCTCCAAGCTTTCCTCGATAGCAGCTACTAGCTTATCTGAGTTCTCCTGCAACCATGGCTTAAATTCTCTTTCATAGTTGCGAACGAAGTTTTCGTACTCTTTTTCTAACGATTGCTTGGAATTTTCACTAATTTCCTCCACGCGTCGCAAAATTTCCCCAAGCCATTGCAAGAAGGGCTCGAGGAACTGGTTCCTGTAATACATAAATTGGTCAGATGTTGTTAGGGAGATGTTCCAAGCGTGGTACTTACACAAATCTGTAAAATTCTTGAAGTGCGCGATCGCTATCTAGTTCCCTGGCGATCTTGTTGAGTTCGCTGCTGTAATATTGCTTCATGGGTCTAAAGTCGGGCATATCCCATTTCGCGTATTCGTCCACCATTTGGAGTTGAGTGTTTAGATCTTTTTCGGCACTTTCCTTAATGTATGAGAGTTCCCGTTTCAAAGTTTGGTATTCGTTTTTAGTTGGTTGTATGAGCAACCTATGGATGTTCTGTTTGTCGTATTCGTAAAGGGTTTCCAGTTCATCCCTTTGATTTACCCTGACATAGGTTGTCAGTAAATTGTACGGACGTCCTCTCTCGTAGTATTGAACGTTGATGTCCAGAAGCGTTCCTGCGAGAATCTTGGCATTCAGTTCCAGTCGTTCCGACGGGTTATCTGTTTAAAATTCACCGTGAGATGGTTTTGAAAGGAAGTGAAAGCAAAAAAGAATTTTACCCATGCGGTGGACGCTAAATTTAAGCGCATTGCTTGCTAATTCGAAGTTAACAGTGGATGGAGGAGTTCCTAACGCTCGCACATTGGTCAGAGCTGTCAGGGTGTTGCCTCTGTCAGTGATTTTGCTGTCGATGCTCAGCAGCTCCCTGTTGAGTATCTTTGCCAAAAACAATATTTGTTGGGGAGTGTATTTCATGTTAACAGTGCTGTCGTATGTTGCCCTTCCGACGTGGTACCTTACAAGATAGTTGTATCTCAATTCGCGTGCGTACTGAGGGTCGTAGAACAAGGACTCTTCGTACTTAATGTCGATATCCAGGCCCTACACAATAAAACAAAGCTATTACATACATTTGATTAATTTAATTTTGATTATAATTAGTGTGAGTGTAAGAAAGCAACACATTGTGCTACTTTGAATGTATATATTATATGGCGTTTTATCAAAAAAAAGCAAACGTCATTTAAATGCGTTCATACTACGGTGCTAGCATTTAATTATTATTTAGTAACAAAAAGGAAAATCAAAATACTCAATTGAATACTCGAAACACTTTCTTTCCCATTTTTGCTAAACGACGCCGTATACTTACTTGACTCTTGATTTCGTACAGAATTTTGGCGGATAGTCCAGCACCTCCAACTTTCTGTGAGGTGAACTTTCCAGTCCAGACGATCTTATTATTGGGATTGTTGAAGATATCCATAACAAGATTGTATTCCCCGTTACCTTGCGGATAATTATAATTGGCGGTGTAAATAAAAGCGAGTTCCTACAAAAAACCAAGCTATGTTAATTAAAAGCTAGAATCCTTTTCACGGGTTACCTTTCTTAATCGTGGGTCGTTGAATTTAAGCTCGACGTTGCATTTTCCGATGTCCTCTCCTCCGGTACAGTCAACGAGACCCCTAAGCGAGGATTTCTGGGCAGGTTGGTTATGCTTGTCAAGGTACAGATCTATTTCAACGTTACTTGGACCATGTCTGCGTCCCCTGGTGCGAAAACGGTTAGTTTTAACCAAGTTATGCCCAAGATTGGCGCCACTTACCAAACTGACATCACTTTTCCTTCTAGTGAAACCATTCGCGATGGTGTAGTAAACGATGCTTCGAAAGCCTTATCGTCTCCAAACAGCTTGTATTGGTACCTGTTTCTCTTATCGAAGTATATTTCACCGTGCGCGTTTAAGGAATTTCCTTGGAATCTAACAGATTCGCTTATTCCCACCTCGTGCCATCCAATCCTGCGGAAGTCAAGCTCTAATCTTTCCTCGATTTCAAAATTGTCACTTCCTGCCAATAAAAAACAGGGCCGACTTATTTATTAGTAAAAGAATATTTTACATTTTTAAGACATTGGACAACTATTTGATTTCTACATTTTGAGTAAGGAGGGAATAAGGCTCAAATTATAATAGTAAGAACTCGAAAATTTTAACTGATTGTTTTTCGAGTTCCAATTTATTCTTAATTTATTTATATCAACATAAAATAGCAGCAAGTGCTAATCAAATTTATAATATGATTGTAAGATAATCTAATTTTTAAAATGAAATCTGAATGCATTATCCACTTCAATAAATTTTCTCTTAAAAACTATCTACATTGATGTTGTTGTAAATGAATGGTAATTTTTAAAGTAATATCCAAAACATTTTTGAAGATATTAAATTCGCAACATTATGCACGACTACAATTCACACTTGGTTGTGTGCTATCAACTTGTTTTCTATATTTACAACGCTAGTTCCAGTGCCTTACATTTTCAAAAGTGAACGTTTTAATTGTTAACTTCTTGTTTAAAACAAATACATTAAAGATTACCGTAATAGAATATCCTTGATACGGCATTAACCTTAAGGCATTCGGCTCTCTGTTCACAATAAGTGGTCAGGAAAGTTACCTCCTTGTCGGTGACCTTCATTTTACCATCGAGCACATCCGAATTAGCGTTCAAATTCCAAGTGTACTAAAAGCAGTTGGAATGAAATAAACGAAATAGTTGAAGCACCGTCATCTTACTTCTACTCCTTCGCCGCTTTCCCTGCTGGCGTACACCTTCTGTCGAACAATCTTGTAGTTATGCTGTTTGGTTTGACCGTCTGTAATTCTCAAGGTGCCTGCGCCTTCTATGGTCACGGTTTCACCTTGCTGACGAATTTGGTAACTCGCACTGTTTGCGTAAAATATGTTATTTGATGGACTTCTCAGAAAAGTTAAGCTAAACTTACCCCCCGGACAGCAGATTTCTTCCGGCGTGTTGGATAGACACCTGCAGGCGCTCGCCATAGCTCTGAGTTTCGTATCTTGAATCCCTCCTCCGGGAATCCCCGCCATATCCGGACTGTCCATAAGCTGAGTCTCCGTATCTTTGGTCCGCATTTCGCTTGTATCTATTGTCGTAAGTCTGATGTTGCGCGTTGTAACTGTCATACCTTGGATCTCGAGTGTCATATCGTTGGTCTCTACTGTCATACCGTTGGTCTCGATTGTCGTACCTTGAATCTCGGCTGTCGTCCCTTTCGTCATTATCATAAGTGCGTTCTCGGTTGGTGGTCCTCGGATCTTGACTTCTGTAAGGATCTTGGCTTCTATGAGGATCTTGGCTTGCATACGGATCTTGGTTTGCATACGGATCTTGGTTTCTATAAGGATCTTGGTTTCTATAAGAATCTTGGCTTGCATACGGATCTTGGTTTGCATACGAATCTTGGTTTCTATAAGGATCTTGGTTTGAATGTGGATCTTGGCTTCTATAAGGATCTTGGCGTGCATACGAATCTCGGTTTGCATACGGATCTTGGTTTCTATAAGGATCTTCGTAATACCTTCTTGGATCTTGAGTAGTGTACCTTGGATCCTCGTATCTAGGAGCTTCAGTATGGCTATACCTTGAATCATCTTCTCCATACCTAGAAGCTATAAGATTTTGAGGTGCTGAATTTAAAGGAGAATTTTTGATATCCACAACAAAATTGTAAACCTCCAAAAGGGGGCAGTTGAAGTTGAACTTGATGGCGAAGTCGTCTTCGCGTTCAATCCTAGCGTCCAAGCGACTATCCAAGTCGAAGTTGTATTCGTGGAGTTTAATCTAGAATTGGTCATTGTTTAGATTTACTAAAAGTGAAAGACTTAAAAGTGAGGTTATGAATAAATGTGGGGCAGTGATGATATAAGCTAGAGTAGTCGCATGTCGATATCCTAATGATTAAAAAAGAAGGGCTACAGTTACAACAAAATGGTTTATAGTGGGTATATGTAAAGTCAACAAGGATATCCTTACCTTTGCTTCTCCCTCGATGTTTCTCCTATCAAATTTCAATCGTGTAAGCACTTGGTCTACCCGTCCATTGGGGTAGGTGAGTTGTACGTTTATACCAGGTGATTTCTCTCTAATGTCGATCTCTTCGACAAGAACGAACCGTCCATTGTTGGTAGTTATAATGGTTTCACCTTTGTATACCTCTCCGTTTTCGGATTCTTTTCCTACGAATTGAACTCTAGTGGGAGCAGAGTGGGGTGATTCCAAACCAAAATCGATTTTTATTTCGTGCGGGTTAGGCATTTCAACTGCTATGTCGGTACGAATATTTTTGTACCTTTCGTACTGTACGCTCCCGTCTGCCTTGAATTTAATACCAGCTGAGGCCTTCTCGGAGTAATCATAATTTGCGGTCAAGACGACAGGTTCTGCGCCAGCACTGCTGACCGAAATCTTTAATCAAAAGTGTTAAATTGGGTAACAATTTTCAATAAACAAACGAACTCACCTTTATGTTTCCATCGTGATATCCAATTTTGAGATCTGCATCGCCTTTGTAGTTCAGCGAGTTAGACGAGGAGTAACGTGACTAAAAAACCAAATACATAATTATGGCCGACCTTAATCGTAGCAGTCACTTACCCATTGATTTTCATTCAGAGAGATTCCTCCCGACGCTTTGATTTTGAGGTAATCTTCGACGAAATCTAGACCTCCAAGTGAAACCGCCGCGTTTAGTTTCAAATTTTGCAATTCTGGCTTTGGAGTTTTCACTTCGATGGTGACTTCTTCCGAAATGGGACCGTCGGCAAACAAGCCGTTCACATCATACTTTCCTAAAACGTACAACTATGATTTTTTCTTTCACTAATTCATCCATTTATTACCATCAACATCGAGCAAGTACTGGCCTCCACCACCTGTTGCGAGTATATCGTACGTTCCAGAAAACTCGTCATAAACAACAGCGACCTTGGCTTCCAACCCATCACCTTCTCGATTGCCGTGGACCTTAATCTACAAAAACCAATGATCACCAAACAATCAATATCACAAAACAAAACCCACCTTAAGGTCTTCTGCGACTTTATCGTCTGCCTGCAGGGCGCGTTTGTTGCCAATTTCAATATGTCCTGCTCGTCCTGCTCCATCATCGCTATCCAGAATGTATGTATAGTCGTATGTCTCTTCATCCACGTCCACGTCTTTCAGGATTCTCTTAGCGCTAATTCTAGCGCTGCGCCAATCGAATAGGCCTCGAGCTTCTGCGACGACTGACTGCTCACTGTTGAATTTCTCGTTATGTTCGTTATATCCGTAACCGTACTTGATCGAACCAAAATCACCATCAGACATGGTGAAGTCAATTTCAGCGGCCAACTTGCCGGTGGTCTCCTTCTCTTCTCCGACGGCCGCGAAATTAACCTGCGTTTTGCTTCCGTTAACATCGAAGGTATTCCTTAAAATTAAGGTTAAATTATTATTTTAAACAGTTTTCAGTTTTTAGAGGTGAATGATAAACCAACACCAGAAGAAGATTAATGTAAAATGGGATTAGGTTAGGGTTTAGAGCAACTGCTAAGGTTAAGTTACAAGTTGAGGCCAAAGCAAAATTACATGGTAAAAACCCGAACGAAGTTTGTTATGTTCCTTAAATTTTGCCGCGTCATAGGAATCAAAATTCTATCTTAATTGCTGTTCTTAAGTTGATTGCTATTTTATTATTTTTTGACGATTGAGTTATGGGAGGTAACTTTGGCAAAGCCTCTGACTGTTCCTTTGTTCCGCTTGAAGTACTTGTGTAGTCTCGATTATGCCGGCCGGAAACAATTCTTGGGAATGTTATGATTCTCGGAAGTCGCAGAATTTGTTCCAGAACAAATTAGGCTTGGGTGAATGTTTTGCGGTGAGGGAAATTCAGTGGACGCTAAGCTTTGGGAGTGAACGGACGTGTTTTCTTTTGAATACTGGGTTGTGTCGCAGCTCTTCTGCTAATTGAGTTATCGGTTCGTTTAGACAAAATCTTCGACTAACGTCGGATCAAAAATATTAGCGGAGTGTCAGCTTCGTGCAAAAACAATTCAATGAAATTGTTTTCTCGACTGTGTCGGATAAAATCGATCAAACCCGTGGAAGTTTTGTTCTTCGAGCTGTTTTAAGTGATCCTCCCGTCCAGCGGCCGAAATGTTGACATCTGAAATTCCCGCCTCTTCTCTCTCGACGTCGAAAAAGCCCTGTCAGAAGCGATCCAATGTTCAAGGGCGTACCAGCGAATTTTTCCCGCTTCCCGAAGATCTTAGGAATACCATAGGCGTGCCTCTCTCTGCTCCCTACCGACAACACTAAGGTAGGAGAAATTCTAATTGTGTGGTGAAAACTTTTTCCGAGTTAATCTTCAAGCCTCAAGTGCTGAACTTTTTTTTAAAATACGACGAAATCGACCTTCAGTCGCCAGTTGTTCTTTCTTCTTTTGTTTAAGTAAAGTGTAATAAATTGTGAACTCCGGCGCCACTGGCCGCGTAGACCTGTTCTAAGAAATTAAATATCGCAAGCCACTGACGGCGAGCCTTTTTCAGTTCGAGCGTTCCAACAAAATCTTGTATTATTTAACCATAAATATTACCATTTTCCATGTAATCGTTATAACTTTTGTATCATGTCAGTAAACTAAAGTAAGTTGAATTATTTTTGACTTGAAATTTACCACATCTTTTATTTTTGTGTAATTTTATCGTTGTGTGCATGAACTTTGCAAGCTTTACATATAGGAGGAGGCACAATAAAGGTGAGTCCGATTCCCGTAAGCTGCTGGCTTCTCGGCCTTCCACGAGAACTGGTTATCTGCTGAGAATTGGAAGGTGGCGTCCGACAATTTTGACCTACCCTGTACACAACTAGGAAGATTTCCCTCCCGTAAGCGTTTTCCGTGAACCACACCTACTCCTGTGAGCTAAGCTGTAGGTCTTTTTCCACCTATCCGGTTGCGGTTCGACGAGAAACTTCGTTTGGCCCGTAACAAGTTTACCTGCAAAATATTCATGGAGAGGGGGAAAAAGAGAAGGAGCCAAGGAAGTCATGTACGTAGAATAGCAAAGTGAGACCAAGTATGAGGTTATGCTTCCTTTATGTACAATAAACTCAAATTAAACCTACTTGGACGTTATAGATTTCTCCCTGACTTGATTGTTAGACGTAATGCTGATGAATTGTCCCCGGTTTCTATTAAAATCGGGATACAACGTCAAGCGTACGTTATAAGTGGGATCAGCAATCGTGAAGGCGGTGTCAGCTTTTAGAGATACTCCTCCTGGGATGTATTCAAAGGTGAGTTCACCATTACCAGTACCACGCGTGTCCCTTGCATGCGCGCTAAGAACTAATAGGCGTGGTAGATTAATCTGTAACAATCAAGTACCTCTGCTTAATTCATCTCTAAATCTAAATCATGTTTACCTTAACATTCACGTTAGTATTGTCCATGGTTTCCGTTACGGACACGTCTACGTAGTGTTGGTAATGATCGTTAATTTTAAGTGTGCAGCTGACCTGGTTTGCGGTAATTTTGCATTCTTCATGAATCCTGAAAGACATCCAATTTTTGTAACGTGGCGAATTACATGTACGCTAGATTATCGATGTTTGCTACTATCAATACCTTATATATATATATATATATATATAGTAATAATATCAGAAGAGGTAAGGGATTTAGCGATATACCGAAACACAAATATTTCTATTAAATGCTTAAACAATATAGCTTACTGTAAAGGCTCTCTGGATTGAGGAATCCTCAGAAGCAAGTCGGCGTTGCTATCAAACTCATACTGGTATTGCCGTTGAGTTACCGTTCCGCTCAGTTCGTACTTGTCTCCATTCACCGTCAATGTGTTGTCAGTCCTGTACATATCATTCCCTTGGATATCAAGCTTAGACTTCAACTCCAACTCGTCATCGGCGTTGTAAATCTGGAATTTGAGGTCGTAGTCGCCCTCAGCCCTCGTCGAGTACTTCAGATCCATCTCGGACCCGATTATGTTGCGGCCGTACTTAATCTCCACGTCGTAGAGGAGCGTCTTCGCCGTAGCCGTGTAGTCCAACTGGGCGTCGAAGCTAACTGGGGGATACGATATTTTGTCCTTGGTCTTCACCTCGTAGTCGTAATCATTGATCCGCCGGTAAATGAGACTGTTGCTGATAAGGAGCCGGTTATGCTGAGAATTTGGATCAGGCCCGTGGATGAGCTGGAAAATACTATCGATTTCTGTGGGATGGCGTTTGAACTCGTAAATGATGTGGAAGTTCGTTTGCGGATCGCCGCTGTTTCGCATCTGTCCATCCAGTTTCATTAGATTCCTTTGCAGATGAAGCTTTCCTGTAATGTAATGAAAAATCATAAGGAAATTCTTAGACATGCGGCCAACAACTGATAGTAGGATCTCAGGTAATTGTGAATTATATTATATCATGTATAATTACTATTTGCTGTTTTATTAAATGCTGGAACGTTTTTTGGCATTACATAATTAGTTCATCCAGATGTGTAGTGAAGCAGTTAATTGACAACAGTGTCTCATGTACTGTTGAAGCATGAATTATTAACAAGCCGTAATCAAAATGTTTCTATTTTTATAGCCGCGTATGTTTTTATATCTGAACACCCAGCATTGTATTTCCTTACCATTAAGTTGAATGTTGTTATAGCCTTCCGCTAAGGTAAGATCGCTAAAGTAGTCGTGTCCTACATGCCCCAGGTTACCGTTAATACTGTAAGTGACACCTCGACTAGCTCGATTGTTGGCCCCCTGGTCGTCTATGTGGAGTTTTAAGTCCTCAAATATAACTTTAAAGTGATTACGCGTTGCTTCGACTACAAACGACCCTTGGAAGTTAATCGGCATTCTTTGCTGGCCATACGCTCCCGGCTCTTGATACTCCAGCATAGGTGTAAATCTGGTCCCACCTGATGTTTGAGAAATCCTCACGCCAGCCTTTCCAGAATACTTGTTACGATCTTGCTCTAGGATGTACGAAACAGAGATTTCGTGCTGATTGTTTATTAATCTAAGTTCCGCCAACGCATTTGTAATTGGGGATACAAGGGAAGCCTTGACATACGTTTCCGGCACTGTGAATGCCTCGAATTTCAGGGCCAGCTTCTGGTTTTGCCTTTTCCCGATTACCTCGGCGACCACTTCGCCTCCCGTCTTTCTGTAATCCTCTAAAAGAAACATGTATCATCTCTACACTCGCCAGATTTATAATTTACTTACCGTGGAACTCTTCTTTATAGTGGAAGTGGGAGAAGTCTTCATTGTCGACTGCGAGGACAAACTTGTAGTTGCCGGCAAGTAGTGGGCTCTCCCCACTGTCAGCCGGGGGATTATTCAAATCCATACACAAATTCAAGCCGATAAACGGCGACAACTCGTTGACGCACAACCTAAAGTCTTTGTTGTGAGCGAACGTAATGGGTGTAAGGATCTCGGGCTTGCCAATCTCACGCGTGTTCAAGACGACCTCGTGGCTAGCAGAGATGATCTTCTGCTTCTGAAGGGGTAGGGAAAACTTAGCTTCCATTCCCCTCTTGCGGTCCTGAAGGTTAAGCTCCAAATCGCCTCCGGTAGCCGTGTATAAGTTGGAAACAACTTTAAGTCCGCTCTCGAAGACTTGGGCATCCAGAGTTATACTCGCGACAACCTCAACGCTAGCGCTGGGTATAAGAGATAACTTAAAAAGCCCACCATTGGGACTGTCGTCCAATAATGTACGGAGATCGATATCACCTTTAGCTTTCACTTGAACCGACGATGTTCCCTCGACTCCCAACTTCAAGGGTAATCCCATAGATGTCGGATAACTGAATTCAGAGTCTAAAAAGACTGTGTTGGTCTGGTAGGTCTTGTCAAAATTGCGACTTTCAGCTATATCCCGCTCATAAGCATCAAATATTCTGTCGATGATATCATCAGGAGAAAGATTTTCGGTGTCGTCACTGACGCTCAAGAAGAAAAGTTCAGAGCCAAACAATTTAATGCTAAGGTCGAGATCGAGTTCGTTATTCAACTCGTTGGTCCTGATCTTCACCTGGCGCCCGAAATTGTCGATTTCTGGTTTGGAGACGTCGCGCTTACCTAATTTTTGATATATTAGACTCTTGAAATGGTGCCAATAAAAACACTCACCTCTGCTCCTAATCCTCTCAAAGCGTCTATAGAAGTGCTCCTGGATTTTATCGAAAGTATGCAAGCTAGATTGTTTAAGTTCCTCGGGCGTAGCCTGATTGAATACACCCATGGGCCCAAAGTAGTGCTCGAGTAACCTATCCAAATTCTGTTGCCTCGTTCCAATTTCCAAGAAGTTGATAGTGTGTCCGAATAACTCAGCAGTGAGGTTCAAGTTGGTGGACCTAGGCAAAAATGAGTTCTGGGAATAGATCACGTTGGTCTCTATGGAGCTGGAGACACCCAGATCTTCCATGTCATAAGAGAACTCTGCGTTAAAAGAGTATTTGCGCGGGTCGATGCGGAACTTTTTATTAGTACTGATTCCCCCCAGGACATGCTGAGCCATCTTTCTATCGGGATTCGCAGACGCTTTCAAGTTACGCAAATGAGACACAATGAAGCCCCCTACTTGGTGGCTGGGTTCTTCATCCAGGATGGTCTTGAGGGAACTAGCAACGCGCGCATTTGGACACTTGGCAAGGACTAAATAAGCCTTGATCCGCAATTCTGCGTCTTCTTGAATGTCCTTAAGGACATGGAGGGCGCCGGTTCTAACGCTTTCGTGGCAGACGTCGGAGAGGTAGGTCTCGAGAGCAGCCACACGCAGACGGTTGGGGGAGCCTTTGTCTTGGGCAATCCCGCTTACCTTCGCTAAAACACCTTCATCTAAGTGTTGGATATTGGCGAGGGCTTTCAACACGAAGATGATTTCGTTCTCTTCGACTCGAGTGTAAACTCTTCCGTAGCCTAATTTGGCGGATAAACGTTGGGTAAGCCTATTGACGGCATCAACATTGCATTCATGCTGGCGACAGTAGCGACCAGCGAGGTTGCCGATACCCAGGTAAGCCTCACGTGGAAGCTGGTGCGTATCTAAAAGAGACTGCAACACGCCAAAACGATTAATTTCCTTCTGTTTCAAAAATTAGGTTAAGTTAACGCATTGCACGTTTTAAGTTAGCATCAACTTAAACAATTTGACCACTCAATATTAAAAAATATTTTTAATTATATTACGATTTATTCTTAGTTCTTTCTAATCGGTAGTTAGATACAAAAATTACTTTGCGATAGATGGATAATATTATTTGAGCCTTGAGGTACGAAACTGAACGTGGATTCTTGGACAAACAATATTATAACAAGTCGAATAGAAGTGTCGGAAATTATTACAACAATCGATCAACTCAAATAGCCGAAGAATGGAAGGCAAAAATACAGTGAAATTAAAACAAAGCGTTAGATTAGATTCAAAGTTACTTATTTTGAGATTAGTTTAAATAAAGATTTAACTTACGGAAGCGGCTTCTAACGCAGAGAGCGTGGCATGTTTGACGAAAGCGAAGCTCAAATAAACCAGCTTCTCTTCGAACGGCGTCAGTTCTCTACTCTTCAATAGCTCAACGCCCACCACGATGGCATTTCCTGTACCACACCTGAAGAGGGCGTCCAAGAACACCTTCCGGGCGCCTTCTCTGTCCCTAAATCCAGCCCCGGCTTTGACTTGCCTGAAGGCTATCAACATATCATCCTTATTCGAGGAACGAAGAATTTTGACCAAATCCAAGAAATCACGAGCCGCATGTTCGCTAACGACCAGTTCGTTCTCTCCTTTCAGCTTTTTGATCGCAGTTATGATGGAGTCCATGTTGATACGTTCAGCAGTAATTGGATGGGGGCTGTCGAAGATGATGGACTTGGCCTCGCCACCCCTGGGAGGTTGGGCGTACTCCCGAGTGGTTCCAGCATAGTCCAGTTTGGTCACAACTCTGGCCCTGGCTCCGAGTTCGTCCTTGTCTTCCACGTCAGTGAAGGCCAGGTAGGTGTAGTTTTCAAACACATAAGCTTGGTGCAAGATACCGTCTCTGAGTCTCTGCTGGGATGAGTACTCGCCGGTCATCATCGGAGACGATTTGCGCTCACTTTCAGTATCAAACGAGGAAACCATGAAGTCCTGCAACGCAAATGTGCAGTTATGATCGTTAAACGTCGGTTAAGATCTCTGTCATGAACTCAAGCAAGTGTATGTATGAACGTAAAAAATAATTATTGTATAATACCTCTTTAATAGTTTCTCTGAAAGCACATTGGTCCAAATCACGAATTTTCGATACAACAGTGTCTCCACCTTCCGAAGTTATAACACCCACCGTGGGACATTTACCAAAGACGTCGATTTCGTGAGAATGATGTACATCCACCTATGTATGCACAAAAAAAGTTAAGCCAGCAAAATCATACAAATAGGGTTACGTTAACGCAGAACCACATAAGTGGCTTTGATTAGCAAAATTCTAAACCAGTGAGGTTGAATATTATTAATGTTAATTCTTAAATTGTAAAAAATCTGCAATCAAGCCCTAAATTAATTAAAAGAAGCTTTTTTTAAAGCGACCTTACCTGGAATAACGAAGCGATGGCCCTCTTGATGTTAAGCGAGTTGTGTTTGTCTTCAGGATTGGCGCAGATGTGGTCCCCAATAATGCCATCGTGGAAATGGAACTGGATGGGCATGGTGATGCCATCAATATGACTAAACCTCTGCAAATAAGCCAAAATTAACAGCTGTTTTATTTTAAAAGTAAACTTTACGCACTTGCGAATGTGAACCAACAACTTCGACATTTTCAAGCCTCAGAGAATGGCTGCAAGTGGACAGAGGACTCAGAAAGACAGTTCCTTTGATCCCGGTGGTGCTTTGCTGTCCGCCCTTGGTGTCCGACAATGATATTTGTATAGCACTCTGGAAATTGTACTTGTAAGTCGTACCCTCCTGGTACCTGAAATCGGCTGAACGCGAATCTGAAAAATCTTAAAATGTGGGGCACTGTGGTAAAATGCGGGAGTTTAATACTTACATCCCCGGCAGACAGGTCTACAAGCATCTGAAAAATAGATAAGACGTTAAAAAAGAACCAATCAAGAATCACCGTCGTTGGATATCAAATTATACAGCAGGTTTGCTTTTAAAATATAGCAAAATTTAATTTGGAATAGTTTGCTTTACAACGAGAGACTTTGCAAACTACAATCTTCAGAATTTAGATTAGAATATTAACTAAAAATTGTCTTTATACCAAACGATACCAATACGAGTACCAATCGAATTTGCCTAAGTGTCAGAAGCTACCAACATAACCTCATTCCGGAAGGGAAAACCATATACCTATTAGGTATATAGGGAAAACTCAGGTTTGTTTTCGTAGGTTTTTTGTGTTTCAGCCAAATATGTTGCAATTTAGCACTCAATGATTTCTATATCCACATTACCTTATTAACTAAATATAATATTAATAAAATGTTTGCAAAATACGGTAGAATTATTAAGTTCCCTGTTTTTTTTTCAATTATATTGAAACATTTGTATAAATTGTGGCTAACTGGTTAACGATGGTTAAACACCCTGTGACTGTAAGTATGCAAAAAGCTTCATGAAACAGACTTGAACGCGGTGGGTTTAAAATAATTCAGGGGTTGTCTCTTCAAAACAAAGTGTTTTAGATTGATAACTGAATGCTGAATAAAAAACTTAGCAACTGATGCAATTACCAGTTGTAAGGTATTTAAAGTTTGCTTTTCTTTAAGCCTACGTATGTGTAATAAAATAACAACAAAATCCTTGCAATAATGCGATAAACTATTCAATTCGAACTAAGGTGCACTGGAAGTAATTAATTAACTACAAAGGTAATCCAATTTATACTTCCAAATAGTTACTTGAACATTTACAGCAGTTATTAGTACATCAAACACAAATGAATGTAGGTACATTGTTTTATTAAAATTTAAGAAAAAAAATCCAATTAAATTTAATGAGTGATTTGATTTTGTGTGTTGCATTAACATTTGTACTATTAGCTGATAATGCAAATGTAAACTTCTTGCTTATATAATTAATTTAATTGCTAATTTCGCAAACATGTTTTTCATTTCGATCTTGATAATTTACTATTTTAGGTTTGCTGTTGCATACAGTTGCGCTGATTAGGGCTCTAATTGGCATAAACTGCGCTTTAAACACTAGGCTTACGCAATGCGTTTGGCTTTATCCTAATCCGTTTGTTTAATTAACGATTCTTTTAAGTTGAAATAAGACTTTGGTAAAAAGATAATTGAAACAAATCTTCAAACAAGTGATTTATATAAACACGAATTAATAGATCTATTATAGGCAATAAAAGAAATTCACTTTAAACTGCTGAATTCTAACTATTATTATTATTTTTATAAATAATTTAGTAACTTAATGAAAATTCAACATAATTGAAAGAATCCTTCAAATAATTAGTAATGGATTGAAGTATTTAGAATAAATAAGGAGGTAAAACAAGGAGACGCTATTTCAGTACTTCTCCAATCTTACATTGGAAAGTATAATAAAAGAAATGGGAATTCGAGGAACAATTACGCACAAAATCGGACAAGTATTAGCAAATGCTGACAACTTGGTGATAATAAATATAGAAGGAACTGACAAATATACTGAAAAAAAAAATAGACGGAGAAGCACAGAACTACAATCTCCAGATCAACCAACAAAAGGCCAAATAGATGAAATATACACGAGCGGCAAAGAAAGTTAACCAGTTGCAGGACCTAGTTTCGATAACGTTACTGAATTTAATTACCTTGGTGCAACTATAAGCACTGACTGAAAATCTTCAAGGAAGAATACAGAATGGGAACAAAGCATGCTGCACCAAGGAAGAATAAGAAGATACGAAAGAAGGATCCTAAGACCAGCACTTGGACCCATTACAACATGGGTGGTGACGACATAGTTCGATTCATAAAGGCTCAACGATTAGGGCGGTATGGACACATTATAAGGTGTGAAGAGGAGAGGATGGTTAAAGGGATTACGGACTGGGTTCCAGTAAATAGTAAGAGGAAGACCAAGCAACAGATGGCGGGTGTGTGTCTGTTAATGTTAATAACTGTAGAGAGTTAGGCAAAAATAAAAAAGCTCGGAGAAAAATAGTGGGAGTCTGTCAAACGTTAAATTGTAACCAAAAGGGCGTGACAAGGACTGATCCACCTCAAGAAATGGATTGCAACAGATCTATGAGATGAGATTATAACCCTTCGGGGTTGTAGCGCCAAGAAGAAGAAGAATATGTTACAGTAATAATAAGATTTGCTAAAGAAAAGCAATACGAATTATAATTTATTATGATGAATTAAAAAAAAGTAACTAAGAAAACTGAAATCTTTAAGCAAGTGATTTATAAGAAAAGAATCTTAAAACATTAAGAGGTAATATTATACACTCGTCATCAACAGCCTTTCCATCCCACTGCTGGGTATCGGCCTCTTCTCTGCCACGTGTTTCTCCTCAGCGCTAAGGTAGAAACACGGGGGACGTACAATTTAACGTCGAATCTGAACGACAGAAATTCCAGAGAAGGTTTTTAGCATTAAGATCCCACGGTTGCAAGCCGAATTGGGAAATTGTGTGTAGTGGGTTGCAGACAAGATTTCTATAAATCTGCACAGTTCTGCTGAGGTTCCGAACCCAAGCCAGAATCGACGTTTTATTCAGAAAGCGAGCGCTCTACTAACTGAGCTACCGCCACACTTATACACTAATAGGTACATAAAAGAAGGTTGTAACTATGCCAATATGAATACCAAAAATAATTACTAACGTACTAAAATGACAAATTAGAAGCAATTATTAAAAACCCTTAAAAACAAATCTACTACAGAAAATAACTAAAAAATAAAATTGTTTCTCGCAGCTGGTAAGTAACATAATTTGTCATACGCCAAGAAACAATCAAATAATCTTGAAACAAATAAATGATGGAACAAAGATAAGTATTAGGCGCTAAAGCTGAAAAGCTAAATTTGTTTTAGAAAAACGACTTCCAGTTGCGATTACAAACGTACGCAAACACAACAGAAAAATCTGTATACAAGTTTAATAAAAATAAAATACAATTTAAGAAACTTTCAAATAAATAAATGAAAAAATTACTAAAAAAATATTATCATGAAACAAAGGACAGACAAAAAATCACTTTAAACAATCAAACATCAACTGGTATACTTGATATCTTTAAAAACAAATTGAAAATAATAGAAAAAACCCCAAGAAAACCAGCAAATTGTAAAAATATCAGTAAATAGTAAGTACTAAACAGAATCGAAGACTGATAAAATTATTTTTAAAAATGGACACTCAAATCCTATTTTGATTTCCTCGAAACTAGATTGAAACCTAATTATGAACTTAGAAATAACAATTAATTTTAAAAAATGCTTATATAACCAATATCAACTCAATAACGTCATTGGGCAACAAGTGATTAGATTGTGAAGTTTAACAATGAAATACTTAAGTATAAAAGTTGCTTTAACGTAAAATGAATTTGTGTTGGAGTTAGTTATATGCCCTCCTTACTAAAAACAGTTGCAAGATGCAAGGCTAAGCCGATAGAGGATCACTTTCTGGGTCAAATCTGATAATGTTGCAAACTAAAAATAATAAATTTCAGATATATTGTGGTTTAAAATTAAACCTTTGGGCTCCAATTATGTAACAGCTCCGTACAATGTTTTGCTGTGCAATGGTCACTTGATTAGGGTTTATCTAGTTTTTTTTTTGATAATTTATCAGCCTTGGTAATTACTTTTTATGTTTGTACATTGTATTAATTAATGAATTACTGATAATTTTGCTTCATTAAAGAGTTTTAAATGGAATTATTTTATGGGTAATCAGAGAATCGTTTGCTGGAGTTCTGTACTGAATCCAGCAAGATGTAGTAGATAGTAAAAAAATGGTAGGTACCCACCAATAGCAAAGCTTTATTAAATTTATTAGTCAAATATATTCGAAAGTCCGTTTGACGAATACTTGAATTTGATTCACAGAAATGTTATTGCGGTTTGTCCTACAGGTTTTCGAAATTCTAGAAGTATAGCTTTTTGTATAGATTATTCGTAAAGATTCTAATTGAGTTTTTAATCATTATTCAACAATTTAATTGAAAGATCATTATGAATGACAAGGAAATGAGATTAATAGCTACTAATAATAAATACAGCCTTAAAAACGTCAAAATTATAATTTAAGAACCAAAACTGATATAAATAAACCAATCTAAGCATTTATAAATCAACTTTTTAGTTTCCGCTGTTACGACTGCCTAATTTTTAACGTAAATATTACAAATCGAATTAGGAAATCTGGAAAACGACAAACGGACCATTAAAACTAAAAAATAAATTACCATCTTTGGAAGCTAGATTCGGCGAAATTAGCACTAGTACGAGAAGGACCAAGCCCCCCTCTAACCTTCTTAGTCGTGCCATGATGCACTTAACGACTAACCCAAAAGAATTTTTTAACCGCTTTTATATGAGTACCCCTTGACCCCAAGTTCATGCAATATTTTTTGGTTTATCGCACTCAAAGCTGACCCTAATTTTTATCTGCCTCAGAAATGGAAACTTTTTTACCTTTTTCCAATTTATGTTCAAAGAGCTATTCGTTAGCAGCTGGCAAAACAATAATAAACGTATTTTTGTGCTATAATAAACAATACGTAATTTTGCTGTTAAATAAATACATTCGTGCATTTTACGTCCCACTGGGTGTTTTAGAAATATCCCTACAATCTCCTCTTACCATGTAAGCATTTAAATTTTCTATTTTTATGATGAGGTTTTTATAAATAACTTTCTCTTGTAAAAATCGGGTTAAGTCAGGAAACTAGCTGTCTGGTAGTTCCTTCTTGGTTGTTTGAGCAACACCATCTGCCCAAGTCTACTTGCACATACCTGAATTAACTTTCATTAATGAAGAGCATCAAATGACATTTATTTATTTATGTATGAAAGTATGATTTACACAACACCTATAAATAATTGTGTCGTTATTACACACCGATACTCTTACATGCCAGCTGTACCAGTTTAATTGGTGAATTAAAGGTCAGGGTTGAGCGATACGTTGTTGTGTTATTATGCCGAGTTCAAGTCATAAACGACAGATAATTATAATTAGCTCTAGTTATTTTTGTGTATATATGTTATTATGTTTTTCTGATATAACCTTAGATAACACAATGATAAAAATGTAGTGCAAATAATTAATTTTTAAAGTTGAAAATTAGTGCAAATACAATGAACTGAGAAGTGGTAAAATAGAGAATCGTATCAATCACTCAATACCAGGGGTACCACTACACTATTTTGAAAATTAACATACGAAAAAGAATGAAGGGAAACTCAACAAGAATGAACAAGTAAAAGAGACGATTTTAGCTATCCATCTGAACTTGAGTAGGTACGTATATTTTTAAACACCAAGGTCATCAATAACAATTCCCAGATTTACATTCAAATACTTATTCTTCAATAACTTAAGATAATACAATTTATTTACTAATGCTATTTATGCTTTTTGATGGGCGACCGTTGTAGACTTTTAGGCTCTTCACTCCTGGATCTTCTTCTGAGTCAATGATTGCCTAGCGATTGCTGCTGTGTGGATTGTTGGCAGGGGCTAGTTCTCGGTTTCAGATATGTTCCTGAATTCCGTTTTCGTTGCTTCTGGATTTCATATTTTGTAGGCACCCTCTGCTGATGTTAGAAGGTTCTCCAAGAATTTTCACGATTTCTGTCTCAGAAGCAGATGAGATATCATCAATTTGGGGCTATATAAAATACTCCCCCACCGTATAATCGTCTGCATTAATTTCGAGAATTTTCCCAATAAAATCCTTTAATGTCTTTTTGTTTGCAAAAGCTACAATCACAAAATCTCCAACATGTGGTCTTTTATGTTCAGTGAATTCTTCAGTGCTCTCATCTTCAAAGACCTCGGCAGTTGCAATATCCTCGTTGCTCGAAAGATCTTCATTAACTGTATCCTCGTCAATAGAGTTGTCTAATGAAGAGCTTTCTTTTAGCATAAAATCTGCAGATGCAACAGATTTCCCCGGAAAAACTTTTATCGTTTTTTTTGTTGGCTTTACTCCGGAAGTGGAGGGTGATCTAGTTTCCTTCAAATAGTGTAGCAGAGAGTCACTTATTGCTGGACGTATGTCTTTTCAATATTTCATTTCGATTTAAGGGAATTATTCCAGTGCCCAAAAAACACTTGTGATATTTTTTTGTCGTTGAAGCCCAAGTTTACGAATAATGCTTTTAATAAACGTGGAAATGTGCATTTATTGGCAGCTTTTTCCTTGGGATTTTTAAGTTTATAGGCAGCCAGTAATCTTTTCCAGTTTCGTTTGAGTTGACCATAGTAACCGACATCTAGGGTTTGGCTAATATGCGTCGAACTAGGCGGTAAAAACTAATTTAATATTATCTCTCTCACAGGTGATGACAATTTTGGTGTTCAGATGAGAAGACAGATTATCCCCAATTATGACCTTAGGTTCTTGCCTTTTTTGGGCCCATGGTACTTCAATTGTGCTGAACCAGTCTTCAAAACTGAAAGCATCAAACCATCCACTTTTACTTCAGTTGTATCTCGTATTAGCTGGTCCACCTAAGGTCCACTGGTCGTATAATCTTTCGGCTTTGTAAACCACATAATTATTTATTGATGTTGATGAGTTCGATACGTTCATCACTTTTTCTGGATATTTAGTTCCTCTTCGAAACTTGCATTTGGATGTGCCCGGGTCATCGGTGAAGTTGCTGTCATCATAATTTAGTATATTTTCAGGCGGTATGTTACGGGCCAATCGAGCTTTTCCGACGACCCGTAACCAGATAGATGGAAAATGGCCTACAGCTTGGCTCAGAGGAGTAGGGGGAGTTCGCGAAAATCGCTTATGGGAGATAATCTTTAGTTTTGTACAGGGCGAGTCAAATTTTGGCGCCACCTTCCAAATCCAGCTGATTGCAGGTCCTCGTGGAAGGCCGAGAAGCGAACAGCTTACGGGAATGAAACTCACCTTTATTGTGCCTCCTCCTATATATTTAAGCTTGCAAAATTCATGCACACAAATAAAAAATGCAATAATAAAAGATATAATATTTCAAAACGCATATAATCAAATTAGTGGAAACAACAGTACAACGAAAATGACAGGTAAGAGTGATTTAATAATTCTAGATTACAACTGAGTACTTTGAACGTTCGGGAAAGGGGGAACTCGCCGCCCATGGCCAACGGTATTTAAAATCTTTCAATAACTCTGCGTGGTCAGTGGCGTCGAGTTTACAGGAATCACATAATATTTATAGTTACTAATTTTACAGCAGCACAGAAAAAGAAAATTACGATCGGCGGCTGGAGGCCGCTTCTTATTTATCACAAAAAGAGAAGAAGAAAACTAGCTTCTTTACCTTGAATTCCGGAGGAGGCAGGCACAATTCCGGGGGGGTTGATTTCCAGATGCAGGTCCAGTCGAGAAAGGGGGTATTTTTTTTCCGGTCCGGGAAAAGGGTAGAAGGCCTCAGGAAACAAAGGGGACGAAACGTTGGTAGGTACGCTCCTGGGGAAGCAGATTATTCCCAACAGGATCAGTTGAATTATTTCCAATGGGGACAGTCGACGTTGAGGGCAGCAGGAATTTCAACACCAACAGACCCAACAATCACCTTTTCACTGGTTCAAACACTTTTATCCGAACGAATCGAAGAAAAAAACAATCACACTTGATTGTTCTGTAACCAGCGTACACTGTTAAAATTGATATAGATCCGACTTGACTTTGTCGAAATGATACTAATTGCCCAAAGCAAGTTTCGGTACGATACTTAATTTAACAGGTGCCGCGGAAAAAACCCGCTCAACATGAACGTTCGTCTCGGACCCAAGCTTGTTGCCTACTGACTTCTTTACCCCGCGTTCCCAAAAAAACACCACCTAAGCCTAATTTGCGTTCTAGAAGGAAATTTAACACGTGTGACCATCGAGAGAAGCTTAAAAACATTTCATAAATGTTTAACTGTTTAACAAACAAGTTCCCAGAAATTCCGTCTGATCGGCGGAAATGTAACTAGAAAGAAAAAACCTTGAACAATTCTGGGACTAACTTGGTCATAAATTATTTCTGAAAGGAAAAAATACTAACAAAACTGTTAACAACGCTCAATCTTAGAAAAACGCAACATAGCGAAACGGTAACCCAAAATAAGACGGCAACTAAAATAACATTTTTAATTCTTACGAAGCGGCAAATAAATTAAGAAATTAATTCATATAAAGCGGTAAATTTTAACAGAACATAACAGGTACTCCTTCCAAACTTCTTTCAAGATTATCAAAATATGCGTAAATTTCGTCATCAGTCTTTTCAGCGCGGACTCCTTTGATATTCTTGCAACTTCTCCGGGTCAATAGGTTTTTGTGTCTGTCAATGAAATTTAAACACCAGTCCTAACCCGGCAAGTTATTTGTAAGCTTTGGTATCCTTTTGCCACTTTTATGTAAATATCGCTTCACGATCTGTCTGAGATCTATGCTTGTCAACGGGCTACCATATTCATACGCCGCTAACACCACATCTATAATATGCTGTTCTTCCAGTTCGTTGAGGATTGTGGCACCTCCAACGTTTCCCAAATGCTTCTTGTGAATTTGATTTCAAAGAGTTCGACGTGAAATTCCGTAACAGCTTGATTTAGTACTTCTTCGGAATAGTTCTTATAGTTCCTTGCACCTAACTGGCGCTTATAAACGCGCCCCATTGTGTGTATAAACATTTGTTCATTAAACACATTTGGCAAAGTCTCCCGCATATTGTTATCAGATCAAATATGCATGTCTTTCACAGTGGTAACAATTATTTCGATTACATATTGAAATTAATTGCTCCACAACCCTTACAATATAGAATTCGAAAAAGTGCGAAAAACTTACCGGCTACGCAATTGTACTTCCACAGCGAACAAAAGGCAACTACACGTGTTTTACACTCACCGTTTGTTTTTACATGTTTAAGTGTGCTTGTGTCGCGAAGCCACTAGAGGGCTACTACCAGCAGTATAGTTTTGAAATTTAAGGCTAGTCCAGCGCTTTGTAAAATTGAAAATTCAATGTTAGGTATACAACCCACCATGCTTCTATTAAACAAGGAAGGGTGGCTATAGCTTTCTAAATCCTCACTGACGTTTCCAACCATTACCCTTATCTATAAGCCGCTTAACTTTTATAGTTATCCTACGTAATGACTTATCTGCTCATTAGTAGGTATATGTGTAATAAAATGAGGAAAACAAAATCAAAACTTTTATAGTTATCCTATTTAATGACTCATTTACTCATTAGTAGGTATATATGTAATAAAATGAAGATAACAAAATCAAAACTTTCTCAGTACTGTGAAGTGTGTCCAGTGTTACTGTGTACATATTGCTTTAGTAGTTATCGTGATAACAGTGTTGTATTTGTGAAAATCAAAATGGGACGAAATATTATGAAAAAGAAACCCAAACTCAGTGGTGCTAAGAAAAGTAGACGGTTACTAATGAAACACATCTGGGAAGCTCGGTAAGTTGTTTCTTCTGTTGTATGCAGGGTTGGAAGAAAGCTAAAAAATATAAACAAATCATATATACACTTATGAACCAATCTTTCAAGAAAAATTCAATGGCGAAAACGGATTTTCAGTTTTTTTCAGTTTTTTTGAGTCATACGTGAAAACTCAAATTTGCTAGATTGTATTAGGGTTTTTAGACCTTTCTAGATTTCAGAGCGATAGTATTTTTTTATGTTCGCCGTCAATTTTGAGTTATAACATAAACTTGTTGTTATGTTATTTTCGAATTCCCTACTGTATATGAATAAATTTATTATTTCTTTTGTCGCTTCGTAAGAATTGGTTGCATTGCGTCTTTGAAGAGTTAAGCATTGTTAGGCATGCTCGTATTTTTCGTCTTGGAGTGATTTATGAACAAGGGAGTCTCAGTTGTGTTCAAGGTCCCCTTTGTACGATGCTTTTTGCCGCGCTGGCGGCGCCGCTAAAAAGGCATTTCTCGGAATTCGCTTGTTTTGCTGCTTGGCAACAGTGCACCTGCACGCGTATTCTTCTAGAACATTCCCGCAGCTTCTAGTATTCCTAGCGTGGTGTGCCCATGTGTCATGCAGTCGGTGGAGGGGAGTGCAGGATTGGATTGTATTTTGAGTCAGTAACAGACAGACGCTCGTACCCGGCGGTTAGATCGTTACATATCGGTCCCTTTTCCTTCACGGCGCCTCGCTATCCTGAATTTTTTACCGTACCGTTTTTGTTTGCTGTAAAGCAGAAGTAAACCGACCTCTTCGTCGGATAAATATTTATGCGATAGCGAAAAGGTGCGCCTTGGTGTTGGACAATTAAAGAAATAATTGCTCCTGGCGAATACAAATTCGGATCCATGTGAAGTGTAGAGGAAAGAAAGGAATTTGTGCGAGCGTTTCGCTGGAACGTATTTCGCTCCTATCCACCCCGCAGAAGCTCCGCTTCGGTTCCCGCGTCTTCTGACCCAGTTGAGAGCAGCTCGGCCCTGTACAGGGGCGTAACTTCTGCGTTTTGTCACAATTTTGCCCGAAGGACGCTGTTCTCCGATCCCTTTTGGTTTAACGACCATATAACCGGAAACTACCATTATCTGTGCCGACTCCTTGGAACTTTAAGGTAAAAACTACCAAGTTTTTGTACTAGTGGAAAGTAACTTCGGCTTGGCACGCGTATCTTGCAAAATTCGAATTTATTGACCTTTTTTTTGTTTTTTTGTTACTCTGATTAAAAAAAAAAGAGAGAATAATGACAGTGTCTTGTATTGTACTAATTATATATATATATAGACATTAATTTTAACACCTTTATCTTTGTAAACTTGCGCAACTGGACTACGCAGATTATTGAGATTATTTAAATGTAGCGTAGGCTCCAGCGGCGTAGAGTTCCTAACGAACGTTCGAGATTTAATCTTTTTTTTTTACGACTGTATTAAAGAGGGGTCCTTTGTTGTCTCCATTTTGTACAGTGTCTTAGTAATGCCATTATATATGTGTTAAATTCCGCAAGCCTTTTCTTTTTTTTTTATTACTGTGTTCTGAATATTTATGTAAGGATTTTGCAAGCTTAAGAATACAGGTGAAGGCACAATTAAAGGTAAGTTCCCTCCCGTATGCTGCTGGTTCTTGGCCTTTCACAAGAACCTTATTTCCAGCTGGATTTGAAAGGTGGCGCCCACTTATTTCGACGCATCCTGTACACAACTCTAAGCATTTTTCCCTATAAGCGATTTCAGCGAACCCCCCCTACTCCTCTGAGCAAGCCGCTGGCCTTTACCATCTTTTTTTGTTTGCGGGTCCGAGAAAAGCGCATATTGCCGTAGCGATAAATTCTTCGCGCGCCAACGCGCGATCTTTCGGTTCCACAATTCCCGTAGCGAGATTTCGACCCGTAACAGTGGAATAGGGTAGGGGATATTCTTTTGGCATCTAAATTGTGAATGAGTGTTTTACAGTTTTTATCTCTCCCATGAAAAACACTGATCTCAGTGTAATAAGAACTTAGGTCTCTTAGCACCAGAGGCAAACAATCAACCACTGGAATATCATAATATCAATTTGAAACATGAGCGGCATGGACGTTAATTCTTCTTAATTTGCTGCAAAACCTAAATCTAGGACAACAAAGAATGGCGTGGAATATGCTCTGTATACATACGATTTGAGTTCAGAATTCTCGCGTAAAAAGAACAGCAATATGTATTTTGAATGTGTTACGACAACATTTAAATTATAGTTATTATTTTATTTATAATGAAATCATTATTATTATATCTAAGTATTATAAACCAATATTGAGCAGCAATAGGCGGACGTTAAATGAACAAACAAGCTACACTGGCAACATTGCCTGCTTTCAAAAAAACATAACCTCCATTAAGAAAAACTTGCATAAACCAACTTAATTAATTGACAAATTTCATTGATACCACACATTCCCTTAGATTTCCACAGCCTACTAAGTGGCAAATCAATCCTGAATAGATTATACGTACATTTTATTATTGTAATTTAACTTATAACCTGCCAGATTGCAAAACATCGTGATTAATATTAGAATGCTTTAATACTTTATCGGCCAGCGCTTGTACTTGATGACTAATTGGCATGAAATTTACCAATTTTCCTAGTTCTTCCTTGAAGATGCAGGGAAACCAAGAGTTTCGATAAAATATTTTTTAGTGTGCTGAATTTTTCCTCGAAAATATGTTAGCTGGCCTTTGTGGGGGTTGCGCTGGTCAATGTATTCTATCGAATTTATTGGTCCACATTCAAGATTGATGGGTTTTGCTGTAAAGGAACATGCAATGACATTTCGGAAAATAAAATTTGCTTCTTCTAACAAATCTGTCTCACTAGGGAACATTTCATTCTAGAGTCCTTCAATGTATTTTGTGAAGTTAACGATACCAGAGACCACATACTGTAATAGAGATCGCAAGTGAAAAGTCTTCTCCAGGAAACCTTCTGAAATAAGGATTACCAGCACTAACAATAGGAAACTATAATACAGAAGAAGTAGAAAGTTATAAATACTTAGGGACAATAATAAATAGAAGAACAGCGGAAGGGAAGAGATAGAACAGAAGATACAGTCGGGCTATAAAGCATACTACGGACACAAAATGATAATGTATAACAAAGAACGTAACGTAAGAAGACGAAATTAAGAGTATACAGAACAATGATAAAACCGGTGGTGACGTATGCAGCTGAAAATATGTGCCTCACAGAAAGAGACGAAGAGAAGCTGAAGGTTTTTGAGAGGAAAATAATAAGAAAGATATTTGGAGGAAAGAAGATAAACGAAGAACAATATAGGAGATTAACGAATAGAGAGGTGGAGGAAATATTAGAAAATGAGCATATAGTCAGAGTAATAAAATCCAAAAGAATAAGGTGGTACGGACATATAAATCGGATGAGTGAGGAGAAAGTAGGGAAAAAGATGACGAAGTGGAAGCCACAAACGAGACCAAGGGGGAGGCCAAAAGTACGCTGGGAAGAACAAGTAGTGGAAGACTTAAAGATAATGAGAGTCACACGATGGGGAAAGAAAATGAGAAACAGAAGAGAATGGAAAAAAATTGTGAGAAAAACAGACACATCAACTTATAAGAGAAGGAAGGAAAAGAGAGCAGAAGTGTAGTGAAGTAGTGTAGTGTAGTATAGTGCAGTGACGCACCACCAACACTGAAACAGTCAAAAGAGCCACTAGGGGTGGCTTCAATTTCTACGGGAATGTACAGCCTTTAATAATAACAATATGTAATGCTTTTGCTTACACCAGGATTAATACATATGCAAAGAAAAAAACATTACGTATTTTAGGAAAAGCAGCAACAATTAGGCCCAAACTGGATAACACAATTTTATTTTACTATACATAACTTTTAATACTTTTATTGTGTACAACCTTTATTACGTATAACCTACCTACATATTCTGTATAAGCTACTAGAAAATATATGTTTAATCAAATCAAGTTATTTTTTACTTAACTATAAATTAGCGAAATAGTATATTTTGTAGCAATTACGGTAGTGCGTACCTATTTGCCATTAACCATCTTTTAAAAACCATCTAAAACTTTCCTAAAAAATTATAGGTATTGAAAAGAATCACAAATTATAGTTCAGCAGTAAGAATACATAAGAGAGACAAAGATGCATGCCCACGCCGCAACAACTGCTCTGTTTTAACAAGGTGGGCCGGTTACCGACCGGTGCGTCATTCTTCCAGTTACAGTTACAGTCCAGTGGTTTGCACTGACTCCACCAAGCACTCTGCATGCCTGAAAATCATTATAGTTTATAGGACTCTCCACCAAATACGCCACCGAATCACTTACGTCCTCTATCCCTCCATGCCAAAACGAGAACGTCCTCCCACACCCGACATCCGAGAAGCATATTGTAACACAGACGACAATATCCACACCCCCCCCTCCTTAACTGTTTCATCCAACAGTATGGATACTGATGACAATGATCCTCGCCCAAGACGTGCCGGACCTGGACCCGGCGGAGGAAATTCAGGTATGTCCGGCGGAATTGTTCCAATATACAATGGTATTACACAATCTTCCAACACCTCCACCTTCACCTACCGCAAAGAATATCGCTTTTTTTACGAAGCACTAAAACCAAGGCAAATCATAACGCTATTAATACTGACCCTCAATTCATCCTGTATCAGGTAGCGTGATATACCTGGGACCGAATTGAATTTTATTTATCTCCCCGAGACTTCTCCGTACACAATTTACGTCTGTCAAGAAGTATCCGTCTCCGTCCACAGTCTCGGAGTTTGTCTTCCCTTTGAAACTAATGCTGGTGTTGCAACTACTGCTAACGCTAATGTGCAAATGATGATTTTTGAATTATTTAACTGCGACTCTTTATATTTTACCAATACGAAAGCCGATAAAATTACTCATACTCTTGAGCAATGTATCGGTACTACTATTTATCCACCGTTATCAAATCAACTTTGGTCTTCTGATCGTCTTGATAATATCACTGCCCAATTTGAATCGCGTCAATTCGACAATCCTCTCGAATTTCTTTTGCCACAACCTCAACGTTATGATGAAAATAATGATTGGGTTGACGCCTTACGTAACAAACCTAATGAACGACAATTAGCAATGATTATTAGTAACGCAATTCGTATAAACCTCGTAAGATTAGCTGGGTCTGAGCCTGCAGGAGCGGCGAGCGTTGCATAGATCGAGGCGGCTGCAGAAGCGATATATTATGCGTGGGCGGCGAGTGTTGCTGTGGATTCGTTGTGAACCGCGGGGACGGCGGGCTGCTGCACCTCGAAAGGCGGCTGGAACAAGCATAGCACATGGCGGGTTTTCTAGCAATAAAACTAACTCAGTTACGGCGGATAGTTGGTCTTCGACACCATGCTCGTCATTTTTGTAGCATTGACGACGCATAGGATACCAACAAAAAAACACACACACAAGTAAAGACAATAGAAAAAATAATAAATTTGCTATTCCGTCCACTAGATCACGTCGGTGTTGCCACTTTAGGCATTGCATGGGCGGTGAGGCCAGACCTCTCTGCGGCAGTGCCGGTGTAAGAGTGGTAGTACTCGTGTTGACGGGATGCGTTTCTCAACCCTTCTTTGTTTCAGCTGCATCACAACGAAATGCAGCAAGGATTATTCAACAGGATGGAGCTACAGCTCACAAGGCTACACGAATCATAAATTATCTTCATGAACTTTTTGATAGCAGGATAATGAGTATATCATCGTTTCTGGAATTTCTATCTACATCACCAGATCTAACTGATTTAGATTATTTTAAAGTTTCACATTTAAAAAAATATAGGTATAGAGAACTCCTATTCACAATATTCAAGAATTGCAAAGTCGAATTTTTGAAGAATGTAACAGTATAACCCCACAAGGCCACAAATGCTAGAATGAAAAATTGCATTAATTTGTGTCTGTGGAAAAATGACACTCACTTCGAGCAGCTACTCTGGTTTAGAAGTATTCAACTTCAATTCAACTCCCTGTACCCCTAGAGACACTTTTACATTCAACTTTGTTGAACCCCCGCCCCCCAAGTTGTTGATGAATAATTCGGCTTATTCATAATTACATTTAAAAATATACTAACTCAGTGGTATAAAAGGGGGTTAGCAAGATATGTCGTAGCTGATGGACCTGAAGTCCTCGGGGGGGGGGGTTGATTTACATTCTCAAACTTTAAATGAAAGAAGAAAATAAAAACTTATTGTGATTTTTTCTTATGTAAAAATATACATATGGGGCTGACATACAAACGTTAATTGAAAACAAATTCAATAAATTATATTATTCAGATATGTAAGCTGAATAAATCAGGATATACTATTAGCGTAATTTCTTTTTGTATGTCTACCTATGGGGCTCTTGGGGCCCTTGAATTTTTTCTTGGAGAGTTGTAAATCAGGGGAGAGAGCAGAACGTTTTTCGCAAATGTATTATCTCATCAATCAAACACCAAAAAGAAGAATCGTACTGTTAAATAAATTATGAAGCAAACACTAGTGAAATTGTTTTGTAATTTAAAAATACAGAGAACATTATTATCTAGTGGTTGTAAAACAATTGCAAGTTAGTAGAGTCTGTACCACGGGTAACTATTACTTTGTTACTCAGTAGGGAACATTATACATAGAAGACAATACAAGTTCGCTCTGGAAAGGAAGGGTTTCGTCTCTGATCATTTTTGAAATATGTGTAAAATTTTACGTACCCTCTAAGATGTCTTGGCGTATCCAGGGGGTACACGTACCTCCGAGTGAATACCACTGCTCTAGTTTATATGTCGTTTGTCCTTGCCATTGGGGATCATGTTAAGAGGTCAGCCTCAGAGTTAAGAACCAATAGATGGCGCAACGATAGAAAACTGTTTTTATATTTAAGCATGGAAAACACTTTTTTTTAGCGCAATATTTTTGTTGTATATATCTATTTTACACTTAACGAACTTCTAAGTTAGATAATGTGAAGCTTTGGCAGGTATTTAAAAATTTTTTGGAGAAAAAATTTAAAGTTCAAATTGTTTGAGGCAAAGCAGTTTTTAATTTATATCATTCACTGCGTGCCATTCCAAGGAACACAATTAGCAAATATGAAAGCTATACATAGCGTAATAAAGTTTGTTTGTATGTGTTTTTGCTCAGTTTTGGCAAATATCAATAAACATTGTAACATTGTAACAAATTTGACAAAATAGTACAGCCAGTTCTAGATAGATGGCGCTTTCAAATACCAGTCAAAAGAAGAAGAAATTGTAGAAGTAATACAAATCTTAAGCCAACGGACATGTGGGCATACCTGAAAACTTTAGCTTTCTGCTGAATTGGTAAATATGACTGTGAAGTAAAGCTTCAGAAAATACAAATTCTATTTCAACCTATTTTATAACTTCTAATGCCAGTTCGAAATAAAATGTTTTAGTCTGTACAGTATAATACATTTGGAATTTTTAAAAATAATTATACAGGGTGTCCCATGACGTAAGGTCACTACTTCACCTACGTGTAGTAGAGGTGAAAAGAAGTCGAAACTAAACAGTGGTCATTTTCTCTAAATCGACTATTAAAGAAGTTATGGCTGTTTTAGTTAAATACCGCAGCAGCCGTAACAATAAATGATATTGAGTGGTATTTGATACAAACACCTTAAAGTTGATTTCTCTGCTTGCGTTTAATAACACTGTAGATAATGTTTACTTTTACAACGCGAGAGTACGCCGATATCCATTACATGTACGATTTTTGTGATGGAAATTCAGTAGCAGCTGCTCGAGAATATGGGTTGAAATTTCCAAATCGGCGACTACCAGACCGACGAGTTTTCCAACGAGTGCACGACCACCTACATGAACACGGAACTTCCCCGAAACCGTCGACTGAGCGTCCAATACAGCAAATACTAGACAATGAGGACAACATACTGCGAAAAATTGATAATAATCCCAGCACTTCTGTTCGTTGTGTATCTCCACAAGTTAATGTACCACGAATGCGAGTTTGGAGAACATTAGAACGTCATGGTTTATATCCAGTCTGTTCAAGCCCTCTTACCTACAGATTTCGCTAGTCGTTTGGAATTTTACAGTTGGATCATTCAAAATTGGAACCTACGTAATAGAATTTTATTCACGGATGAGGCAACATTTACAAGGAAAGGAGTAATAAACAGAAAGAATAGTCACTCTTGGGATTTGGAGAATCCACACGAAATCACAGTGTCAAATTATCGACATAGGTTTGCGGTGAATATCTGGTGTGGAATTATCGATAACATGCTCATTGGTCCATTCGTTTTTGAGAATCATTTAACCGCCGATAGATATTTAAATTTTCTAGCAGATCATTTGGGAGGATTGTTACTTGTTAGATAATGTCCCTCTGGCGATCAGACATGGTATGTGGTACCAGCACGACGGTGCCCCTGCGCACTTTGCTTTACGTGTAAGACTATTTTTGAATCTACGGTTTGAAGGACGTGTAATTGGTAGAGGGCAACAGCACCCTTGACCCCCAAGATCTCCGAACTTAACTTGTTTAGATGGGGCCGTATGAAAGATATAGTGTACCAAACACCATCAGAGACTATTGAAGATCTTAGGAGAAGCATTTTTGAAGTAGCAGAACTAATTTGGAATAACAATGATATGTTACGTAGGGCAACCAGATTACTGTTAAGAAGAGCCAGAATGTATCTCGAGAGCAACGGTGGCCATTTTGAACAATCTTTATAGTGAATTTTAACAAATAAAAAATAAATATTGACTGAAATTTTAATTATTTAATAAATAATAATTTAACACTCTGCATTTTGAATCTATATCTGGTCTAAAGATTACGTACACGAAGTAGTGATCGCACGTCGTGAGACACCCTGTATAGTTGTGTAAAATATATACAATATTATACAGGGTTGGGAAAAAGAACGAAATATTGCAAATATCTCTACTACGGCAACCGCAATTTCGACAAAATGTTCTTTATAAAGGTTTTGATATATGACGGACACATTTAAGTTATTGGTGGTTTATAAAGACTTTCGGTTTAGCCAAAAATGATATCAACAAACACAAGTAACATCAGTTGAGAAGATACTCAAAAAGACTACCATTTACTTCGTAGCAATATCCAGGTCTTACGTGGAAATCCTTCAGTTAGTATATTAATTAACAAGATGCTGCAAAGATTCTTATTTCACCAACAATTCTCTTAATTCTTCCAAATTATTTAGTTGTTCAATGTAAAGTTTAGAATTTAAATGTCCCTAAAGAAAGAAGTCAAATGGATCCAGGTTCGGAGAACTAGTGGGTCATTCAATACAATACCTGCGCCCGATAGACCTAGTTGCAAACAATTAGTTTAAAAATGCGAAACATTTAAAGCGTAATGGGGAGATGTTCGTTTGTGGTAAATCGAAATATTATTAGATAATTTCCCTTCTTCAAGAACAGGAACAAATGAATTTCATTTTCTAAATACGTTTGACCTGTTAATCGAACAACACAGCACAAACCAAGCAAAGTTTGACGACTCACGACTTTACAAAGCTGTTTACGTTTTTCTCATTCGTTTGGTTTCATGAGCTGCTGTATAACAATAACGAAACATTATTGTTCAAAATTTCTAGAATTATTAAAAATAAAATCATCAAACCTTATAACGCAGAACTACAAAATAAACTTCTATCGATATATAAAAAATTATATAGGGTATTACATTTAAAATAAAAAGTTTATATCATTTCCGGCTGAAACGGAAGTCCTTTTAAACTGCCAATACTTTCATTGTGTCCGCCATATCGATGGGCGGTTTTAACGTGCAAAAATAATTTAATGTCCACGCGATGCACCTTGATAAATGTAGGATGATGATGATGATGATTATTTGAAAGAGCGAGATCTAGGACGCGGTTTTCCAAGCATCTCTATGCACTTAGGTGACATTTGGCCCATTGTACAGTTGTACACCCTAACTAAAAATTTTGCCTACCTGGGGTAAGGATACTTTTATTAACAACGAAATCAGGATTGTGGGCATATCCAAAGACTAGATATGAGTTTGTTTTAATATTTAAACAAATCAGTAAATGACTTTGTGCTTCAAAATTTAATGTATTCAAGACACCAGAATTAAAATCAGATAATTTAATTTAGCAGCATGCATTTTGCATTAGGAATATCTATTACAATACTTTCCAAAAAATTTGCATTGCATATTAAGTCTTGGTATAAGCGGATAAAATATAAAATATATTAATAATAGACGAAGGAAACAACGTTTTTAAGTTAAAGTTAAAAATAATCAACAGTAGCATTTCTAAGAGCTTAACTGAACCAAGATATTATTAACAACACATGTTCGAATAAATTGTCCCCCTCTGACAAGCAGTAGCCCAAGCGATTGTAAAATCCGGTTACCACATTAGCAAGCATTTGTGGGGTAATAGTTGCAAATGCATCCTGAATTTTAATTCGTAATTCGTCCAGTATGGTCGCTCGGTCTTCTTCAAATCCATAAAATTTCGACTTAATGTAAGGCCACACCAGGAAATATTGTTACATTCTTCAACAATTCGACTTTGAAATTCTTGAATATTGTGAATAGGAGTTCTGTACACCTATATTTTTTTTAAATGTGAAAATTGTGACACTCCAGCCTGGTGCCGGATAACTCAGAGCGGGGTTCACTAGAGAATAAGAATTATCGATCGAATTAACAATTTTATTCCTATAATTTGCAATGCTACCTTAACTAAAATACTTGATCTAAATGTATATTTACAATAATAAAATGAAAATAGTTACGGAAATATTTATGTACAATAATAAAATTAAAATTAAATCTGCCTGGACTCGGTCCTGGCAGGTCGACGGTCTGGCCACTGGAACAGCGGGGTGCGGACCGACGCGTTTCAGTCTCGCTTGGGCTTCCGAGGTCACGCTGTTGACTAAATAAAGTTCGATTATTATACTGGAAATAAACGGGTTATTCGCCTGTACTCGATTGCAACACTTCCGTGGAACTCGTGTTTTGGCGACCTAGTAATTTAAATAACTCGTTCGGGTGCCTACAACGGGAATAAGAGTGCTATGAATTTTCCGGGGTTACAGGTTGTCTTTCCCCTGTGTTAATCGCCGCGTTGTGGAATGTGGTGTTTTCGCCAGTATTGTGTAGTCGTTTAGAATTATTATGGCAGTCACTAATTATCAAGCTCGGGGCGACCCATTCTAGTAACTAGTGGTGCGATATTTGTTGTAAATTCTTTAAACGACTTTCAATGCGGTGTATCTCAGGGCAGGAATAAATAGATTTTAATTGTTCGGGAAAATCATATGTAGGACTCTATTAAATGCAAAATCGGGGCAACCCAGTCTAGCACAATAGGATGAAAAGCAGGGAACAAGATTACCTTTTCAAAGGGCGGGTTCCCCCACCCTGATCAAGGGTGCACGGAAAGTAATTCCTGGATTAAAACTGTCAAAGGGCGGGTTTCCCCATCCTGATTCAGTGTTTAATGGAATTCTAGGATTTTAGGTATGCGGTGAACTGGGTTTAATTACAGGATTCGGTTTATAAGTTCAAGTTACTGGACTGGCTTTATACTGGTCTCGGAACTGGACTTTATACTGGTCTCGGAGCTGTAATTTTCTCCGGATTTCGACGTAGAAGCTCTGCTTCTAGGACTGGTTCCTGGGCTGGTTTCTGGGCTGGTTTCGAAGCTGGTTTCAGTTCTGGTTTCTAGGCTGGACCTCTTCCTCTCGATCTCGACTCAAAAGTTAATGAATTTAGCTCAACAATTCATTTTTATATCCCTGGTCCGGCTGATTTCCCTCGTTCTGGCTTCGTGTCGGACCGGGTACGGAGTGGCGTCGCGCATAGGTTTGCTACTACCAGCGCCCCCAGCGCCTTTCCGGGGAAACAATAACGCAGAAAGTTTCTAAATAAATTAAAAACGCGTTCTGGCCGGGAACTTCGTTACAAAATTCAAAACAATCTAAATCAGTTAGATCTGGTGATGTAGGTGGAAATTCCAGAAACGATGATAAACTTATTACCCTGCTATAAAAAAATTCATGAAGATAATTTATGATTCGTGTAGCCGTGTGAGCTGTAGCTCCATCCTGTTGAATAATCCTTGCTGCATTTAGTTTTGATGCAGGTGAAACAAAGAAGGGTTGAGAAACGCATCCGTCAACACGAGTACTACCACTCTTACACCGGCACTGCCCCAGAGAGGTCTGGCCTCACCGCCCATGCAATGCCTAAAGTGGCAACCCCGACGTGATCTAGTGGACGGAATAGCAAATTTATTATTTTTTCTATTGTCTTTCCTTGTGTGTGTGTTTTTTTGTTGGTATCCTATGCGTCGTCAATGCTACAAAAATGACGGGCATGGTGTCGAAGACCAACTATCCGCCGTAACTGAGTTAGTTTTATAGCTAGAAAACCCGCCATGTGCTATGCTTGTTCCAGCAGTCTTTCGAGGTGCAGCAGCCCGCCGGCCCCGCGGTTCACAACGAATCCACAGCAACATTTGCCGCCCACGCATAATATATCGCTTCTGCAGACCCACCCGCCTCGATCTATGCAACGCTCGCCGCTCCTGCAGGCTCAGACCCAGCTAATCTTATGAGGTTTTTACGAATTCCGTTAGTAATAAGCATTGCTAATTGTCGTTCATTAGGTTTGATACGTAAGGCGTCAACCCAATCATTATTTTCATCACAATGTTGAGGTTGTGGAAAAAGAAATTCGAGAGGATTGTCGAATTGACGCGTTTCAAATGGGGCAGTGATATTATCAAAACGATCAGAAGACCAAGGTTCATTTAATAACGGTGGATAAATAGCAGTACCGATACATTGCTCGAGAGTATGAGTAATTTTATCGGCTTTCGAATTGGTAAAATATAAAGAGTCGCAGTTAAATAATTCAAAAATCATCATTAAATTTGCACATTAGCGTTAGCAGTAGTTGCAACACCAGCATTAGACTGTGGACGGAGACGGATACTTCTTGACAAGAAACGGGCGTAAATTGGGTAAGGGGAAGTTCGAATTCTCGGGGAGATAAATAAAATTGAATTCGGTCCCAAGGTATATCATGAACGCTACCTGGTACAGGATGAATTAAGGGTCAGTATTAATACCGTTATGATAGGCCTTGGTTTTAGTGCTTTGAAAAAAAAAACGATATTCTTTGCGGTATGTGAAGGTGGAGGTGTTGGAAGATTGTGTAATACCGTTGTATATTGGAACAATTCCGCCGGACATACCTGAATTTCCTCCGCCGAGTCCAGGTCCGGTACGTCTTGTGCGAGGATAATTGTCATCAGTATTCATACTGTTGGATGAAGTAGTTAAGGATTGGGGGGTGTGGATACTGTCGTCTGTGTTACAATCTGCTTCTCGGAAGTCGGGTGTGGGAGGACGTTTTCGTTTTGGCATGGAGGGATAGAGGACTCCCGTAAGTGATTCGGTGGCGTGTTTGGTGGAGAGTCCAAGTGTTCCAGCGAGTGACGGTAAGTTCGGATGTAAGATGAAATCGTGTGTAAAGTTTGATATATCTTGTCGATCTGCTGTTCTAATGTCGTCAGATGTATTTGCGACATTATAGGCGTTGTTGTGTTGTGGTGCAATTTGGTCGGCAGAATTGCCTGGTCCTAAATAATGATGATTTGGATATAGAATTTTCTGTAAGAAATACAAGGAAAATTAATTATCAATGTGAAACAAATTGAAATTAGTATTATTTACCATAAATATTATAGTTGTTCGGTTGCCCAAGTTAGAAGTATTGGCCAAGCCAGCGGATGTGGTTTCTTTTTATACTTCGCTAGGTGAGGACAAGTTTTCCAAGAGTAGCGAATCATACGTAGATTAAATGCATCGTCATTGGGAAAGGCATGTTTGTTGCTAAGAATAATTATAGGTGTGCGGTAAATGATTACATCATCCTTGAATCCCGGACATGGATCACCGGCAAATAGCATTGTAATGGTGTTATAAGACGATGGTTCACAGTTTGTTGGTTCCAAATCAGTACTCGACGGTCGTAACAATCTTGTAAGGGAAAGTTTTGTGTTCGATTGAAATTCAAATTATAACAGTTGCAACATAATTGGATAAGTCGCAATCGGTCGTTATGGAATAATCATAATATTGAAATTTTAACAAATATAATAAAATATCGAAAGATTCTTGAATGGGATAATGTATGCATCGAAATCAGTAGCTAGAGCATAAAAAATCGTATTACTGGTAGAATGTAAATTGTTGAATTCATCAAAAGTATAGGTTGATAATTTTGATTTCAATAAATTAATTACTGTACGTACTATTTTATCTTCGTCGGAATAATATTTAAAATTTGAATTTTTACATACCAGCGATCGTGTTATTGCGTTTAGAGGAACACACAAATTTTGGAGAATGAAGGTTTCTAATTCTTCGGGATCCATTTTTTTCGCCATGAGGATTTTCTGTTACGTTTTTGATCCATTGATTGATTATCGTCATTAGAGTTTGATAATCTGCGTTTGGCAATCCCAGTGTGATGCGATAAGTTGCCGTACGCCAACGTTCCTTGTCTGGGGCGCTCATATAATCTTCCATCGGGTATAAGTTTAATTCCAGATAAACATTTGACGGTTCGCCAGGAGCTGTTAATTTCAACAATCCATCGGTTTCCTTGATTGAGATAGGCTACTTGATGATATTTTCCCAATCATTATTTTTGATTTTGCTAATTGCAATAGTTCGTGATTTTTTTCTGTCAAAGCAAAAGTTGGATCCAAAACATTTGCATTCCCTATTCTGCCATCTACAGCAGTGGATGATGTGGACATGTTCGAACCCCAGTAAGTTATGAATTGCTGCGAGTCCAAAATTTGTTTTTGTTCCAGCTCTAGTTGCGCCTTCAAGAATTGCATGAAGTTCTGTAGTGTTGTTAAATCGGATAACTTCATGTACGTACTTGTATCTTCTGTCAGGATGGTTAACCAGTCCGTTAATGATTGGGCGGAGAGTAACCTCACATCCACCGTAAATTGAAGTTGTTCTGATTTCATAGTGTCTGTTATATCGGATAGCGTCATTTGAAATGCGCGTGTTGGCTGTTCCTTCGTTATTAAACTCCTTAGCAAGTGTAGTAGAACAGTAAAGAGTTTGTTGTCTTTCGAATAACGTTTCTTCTTGTTCGGAGGTTGATCCGGAATCCGCTGAGTCGGAATGTCGTCGATCTCTGTGTCGCTCATCTTGATGTGACGTACTTTCATTTTGTTGTTCTGTGGACATGTGTACTACACTGAGTCGTTGGAGAGCGTGAATCAATTTTATATCGGCCACTATGGTACCTCCCACTAATTTTTGGAACATATTACTCATGCTGTTTACTTGCCCACTTCTCCCTTTGGAGAAGTCACCGCCTGCTGCAGCTGCCGGACACCTGTCTATAACCCCTCTCGGGTCCCCTCTCCAAAGTGAGCGGTACTTTCAAAAAGAGTGGGGTATGGAGTGGGGAGCACTAGTTCAAGAGCTATAGCTCATGAAATGGGAGTGAACCATGTTTCAGTATGGGAGGTACTACATGAGCAGCAGCTACATCCGTACCATCCACAGATGGTACAAGCCATGGTTCAAGCAGATTTTCCCAGAGGGGTAGGCCCGGAATTTCTACAGCGGTGTAATGAGGATCCAGAATTCTAAGTAAACGTTCTGTTTAGTGACGAGGCATCTTTTACGAGAGAAGGAATATTCAACAGTAGAAACAGCCACATTTTTATTGCTTAGTTTTGAAACATTTTGTTAATTAATTTATTTTAAATTTAATTTGAATTTGAAAAGTGGGAAAGAGGGCTTTATTTATCCTGTATTAATTTCCGTCGTTATGGAAACAAATACTAGGTAGGAAATTGGGTTGCCTACATTTAGGAGCTTCTTAAAAAATATTTGAGGAGCTCTATTCCTAAACGGAAACTTTTTTGACCATACATTTATTAACAAAAAATTTTTGTTTTCATGTATACTTTAAGCCCTAGAATCCCTGCAATTCATTAACGCCCTGTATATGCTGAAGCGTTTGCTTTGTCCGGCTTTCTATTTTTCTATACACTAGTGTATTATATATATTTCTTAGTTGTAAGATATTACAGTCTTTGATTTTTGTTTATTTCTTCTTTGCAATCCTTTAAATGTATTGTTTCGTCTGAGGGTAGATTTTATATTTTACACTTCACTGTAATATATTTGGTGCCAACTGAAGAAGTGCAAGGAAACAGGAACAAGTCTAAGACTTAATTCATGAAGGAAACGACGAAACATTACATTACATTACAACATTAGAATTGTATTTTAAAAGAAATGACTATACAAATTCTATTTAATTTTTAGCATCATAAAAATCGTATCATATAGTATTATTTACAAATTATTATCTTCGAAGACTTACATTCATTAATAGGTAGAAGGTTTATGCGGCCTATTAAGAAAAACCAGCATTTGTAAGCATTTATTTAGACAGAGAAATAATTACAGATTTATGTTGCATGACTTAATTTGTTAGTTAAAGACATTGATAGAGTCTCGAAGCTTCAGTCTCATACAAAACTATCATCATAGATGCTGTAAATGCCATGCCCTGCAATTACATAAATGAATATTAAACTTGAGAGTTAAAAGTGAAATACTATTCTTAAAAAAGAGTAATTATCCCCTTATGTAAACGAAATATGCTTATAACAACCATAAAAATATATCTTGATCTGTACTAAGCAAATTACATAAAATTAATTTTAAAAAACGTCAGTTAGTAATATTTGAAACAAGATGAGTTGTATAAGATATGTAAAAGAAAAATTAGGTAAAACCAGGATGGGTAAGTAAAATGCGGCATGATCAACCCGCGGTTATAATATATATAAATTTGAAGTATATTTCAAATATCACAAAATAGTAAGTACATATAACAATTTATCAGTTTATAATATTTTTAAAATGCCTTCTGTTATTTCTTCGACAGTTTTCTATCTTTCGGCCGTGGGCTAGAAGTTAGCGCTTTAGACTCCTACGCTGAAGGTCCTGGGTTCATTTCCCAGTAGTTTTTAACGGCCGTTCTCCCTCGCAAGGCACAGGTAAAACAGGAGGTATTCTGCCATTTCCGCGAGAGTAGAAGTGTTTACACTTCCCGTGGTTCGAAGCCCAGGTTACCCTGTAGGTCCTCTATATCTGTGACACTCAAAACGCGCGACACATGCATACGAGATAAAGCACTCAAAGCAGAATATTTTTAAAATACCTTCTGTTATTTTTTCGACAGTTTTCTATCCTTCTCAAAAACTATCCTGCAAGATTCTTCGCTCTATTTACTAAATTATTCATATTAATAGCAGCAATTAATGGCAAACAATGGCAAACCGTATCTCTAATTATATCTCACAAAAAGAAATCTAGCGGAGTAAGATCAGGGATTTCTTTGGACTTGAATAAACTGATAAAACTGTATCATCTTGAAAAATGTACATTGTATTTTCAGTGGAGGCCAATTTTCCCTTGGTTCTACTTCTAGTATCTGAACGATTTTACTAGTAAGTCACTTTCGGATTGGATATCTTTCATTACGTAATCTTGCAGTCGCCGAAGCACTTCGACGGCATTCGCCAAAGATTAACATACTGTCGGTATTTTTGTCTGCTTTCTATCACAAATTATTCAAATTTCGTTTGAGTTAAATAAGTTTTACTTAAGCATACTAAGCATGCATCTATGATTCACAATACTGTAATAAAACTTTATAAATTATATCGTTCTACATTCTTATATGTATTAAGAGTTTTTTATTTTTGCAATGGTAGGCTCGTATTCTCCCGTGTATCACCATATATGGTATATTATATAGCAAATAAAACAAATATGTAAACTTCATGATCTAAATAAAGTCCGCATATTTTTAACAGTAATGGTATTTAACGGGTATTCAAAATACAACCGTACCCTATGGTTTACTGAATTTATTTCGAAATCTACTACCGATTTTTGTTCTGAATTATCATGTCATATGTCATACTATTTGGGGTAATATTAATTTTGCATCTCCTGCGATTTAAGTCATTATCTGTTTATAGTTGATGTATTCTTTCCAAATTGTTTTTCAGAACTACAGCAATTATCAATCTTCTCAGGTTAACAAAATGGTTTTCACGCTTGTATAAAAGACCTTTAGAACTGAAAGTTACTTCTGAAATGGTCTATAGGCTGATGCAATTTGAACATATTCCTCTGAAAAATTCTTCAATGATTTCCGTGAACAGTTTCCACGTTTTACTTTTGCACGTCATCGGGCTAGAGAAACTTTCAAGGTGACAAAATTATAAAAATAGTGTTATCGTTAAAAAACATGCTGGTCGGCCGATAACAATTGAAGATTAAGTTGTTGTAGTACCTACCGAAGTAATGGATAATGAGCCACAGCTATACATTTCCCTCTGGGAAGATTTGATAAGATGTTAAACAAAAATGCATAGCTGGAGAATATGTAGAACATTACGTGAATATTATATTATTTCCAGTGTAATGTATATGAAGCTATTACATTTTTCATTTGGTAACAGTAGCTCATTAATTGGCTAATTAAAGGTGTTAATTTAATTAAGGATTGTGATTAGAAATTTAATAAACAGACCACTCGCTTAGCAAGAAGTTTATGTGTTGCCTAACTTGCGCCTTTTATTTATACTATACCATTTAAGAAAAAAAATACTTTTATCAAGTCATGGCTATCTTCAAATAATAGAATTTTAAGCATCTGTTATATATTTTAAATACTTTAAATACTACTTGGTGTTCGTTACTTCATCTTTGATGGAAGAGTTACGACTGCTGCCTACAATTCTTATTTTTTTCTAAAGCTGTATGAACATGGCCTTGAAAAATGTTTTGATCGGATTTAAATCCCTTATAGGTTTTTTGTAGGCGGAAAGAAATATTTCTAACGACAAATACAAACCCAGTATAATGTCGTTAAGTCCAGTGGGCAAATTCCAACAACGGTGAAACGTATCTTTACGTGAAGAAGGTGTCTTGAGAATATCATCAGCTGCAATATTAAATTTCCTTAAAAACTTAAATGTGAATATTTTGCGTTCTATTGGAATCAAAGTTGAAAGGTTTATAGTAGGAGCAAGTTGCGAAATCTAAATTTATTTGACTTTCGTTTTAAGGAATTTACGATCAAGAATACTTCACAGTACGTAGGTAGTGCATAGCTTAGGAAAATGACTAATTTCATGAAACTGAAATATCTTTACTAAATAAATAATACGTAAATTAAATATTTGTATTCACAATTACCTCACCTTTAAGTTTGTTTTTGGTGATACAGTACTATGTAATACTCGGGGATTCTCAACTAGAGAGTACGAAAATTGGCAATTCCTAAGTACCCTAGCTTTTTTTTTACTCATTCATACTACCGTGCTCCCCCCCCGGAACCGCTTTCGCATTACTTCAGGGGGGTGCGGGCGTCCCTTACATACTAAACATTCATGCAACATGCACCCTAAACTTAACTAAGCAAATGCGGTCGCCCCACTCGGGATTCGATCGCCCCAACGGAGCAACCGCATTTACTGTGACCTCGAGTGGCCAATGCGTTCTCGCACTCGACCACCGCGGTCCCTTAAATACCCTAGCTAGCCTGAACTTTCTTAAAATAGTCTTGCTCTTTTATCGTTTCTATCTGGTTTCTTTGACCGACACTTGTTACTTCTAAACCTCGACGCCATTGGAGTTTTCGAGCGCTAGGGATATCTATTTGTATTACCTGTACAACCGGCATTGGCCATTGCGGTGGAAGAGGTTAAAATTTTTAAAAGACATGAACTATCAAGTAATGTAACAGCCCCGAGTCCTCGGCAGCACTTCAGCTCCTGAATTTAGTAGAGATAGAGCATGTGAGCGAATTGCAAAGGGTGCAAAGAATCTCCGGTTTCGGACGGGCTATCACAAGAAATAATTATAAATTGCTACTTACAATGCACGAAAGGGCGGGGATGGCTCAGTGGTAGAGGGCCAAGGTTTGGATGTAATAGTTCAAACGCTTCCCGGTTCGAACCTCCCCAGGGTCGGAAATTTTTCTAATTTCCTGGGGGATCGGTATTGGGTCCCGGTCTCCATTTGCCATTGGGGATCAAATTAATGGCACTCCTCAAATTACTGTCGCATTAGAGAAGTATCAAGACCATGAACAAAAACATTCACACACAACAGGCAAGCCAAGCATGGTTTCGCACCAACACGGTAACCCGCAGAGGCGGGCCCTGTTGTGCATAGCACAAAGTAGCTTAGCCTTGCCCCACACCGCCTTGACACTGTGCAAGTGGTACAAACGAGGATCACGACAATAATAATAATAAAAAAAAAGAACAATGCACGAAACACCCAGCCCAGACCAGAAAAAACCCTTACTTCTTAAAAACCTTCCCGATTCAGCCACCGACGCATTTTCAACCATATACAACTCTTGTCTGCAAATTTCGAACTTCCCCATTTCATGGAGAAACGCCTCCACAATCATGATTAACAAACCCGGCAAAGACCCTAAAAACCCCACATTTTATAGATACATTTCTCATCTCAACATCATGGGCAAAATCCTAGAAAGAATCTTGGCCTGCCGTCTCAGAGAAACCCTAGAATCGAGTAATCTCTTCTCCCCCCCCGAACAATTTGGATTTCGAGCCCATCGATCCACCATAAACCCAATCATGGAACTTCACACCGACTCGACCAAAAATGCCAACCTGAACCCGGTGTACGCTCGCTGTTTTTCTCGACATAGAGCGTGCATTCGATAAGGACTGGCACGACTGTCTTATCCACAAAGTAATCGCCCTCAATCCCAATCCCGCCTTCATCAAACTGATGGATCCATTTCTAAACAACCGCTCCTGTAAAGTTAAACTCCAAAACTCACTTTCTTTCCCTGTTCACCTCCACTCCGGCGTCCCCTAAAAGGCAGTTCTGTCCCTCCTACTCCACATCATTTACTCCCACGACTTTCCAGTCTCAGATCCAGCCAGAACCAAAACCAAGCTTTGCGCCGACAACACCGCCATCTGGTCCTCTCAACACACTTCTGAATTAGTCTCCCGAGAAATCCAAACGGCCCTCAATAGAATCCACACTTCGACCTGCAAGTGGCGGATAAAACTTAATGCCAACAAATCCAATTCTATTCTTCTCAGGCACCCCAACATGTTAAGGAATCCACGTTTCGAACCCCATCTCATCAATCTTTCCATCAATAATCAGCAAATCCCCCTCTCAAACCAAGCTAAATACTTAGGAATCACATTTTCTCAAACCTGTTCTCTATTACCAAACATCCGAGAAACCCTCAAAAAAGTTCGCAACCCCTCCAACTTGCTCCGTCGTATTCAAGGACGGTTTCAAGGCTGCAATTCTTGCATCCTCCGCCATACTTACAACACCTTCATTCACACCATAATCGAATACCGTGTCCCCATCTACGCCTCCCTCCCACCTCTTGCCCTAGAACAAATCCGCCAATGCGAACGACAGGTTTTCCGTCGAATTTTCCGGTTAGACTTCCGATATCCCAGCATACTAATTCAAGAAATCCTAGGTATCACCCCCATCTGCCGCCGCCTCCAAAAACGTCAAAAATCCTACATCACCCGCACCCTCAACGGCAATAACCCTTTAGCCGGAGCGATCCTTCGAATTTCTCCCAGACGCCATAACCGAATCCCCAGGAAACTGAAGCACCCACCACAGTCCTCTTATCTAGTCTGTATCCAGATCTCCCAGACGACCCCCTCGACCTTGTCGAAAACACCCCCCTTACAATGCGACGACACAGTCAATACTTCACCACCTCTTATTAATTTACAGATACCATCCTAATGCAGAAACCATAGAAGCAGGAACCAAATTCACACGCCCAGAAGCAGAAGCAAGAACCAACAAGAAGGAAGGAAGTAAGCCCAGGGTTGAAGAGGAGCAAATCCTACAACGGCCACCCACACAGGATGTAATTAATAATTAATATATATGAAATGTAATATTTTAAGTTTTTGTGAATAACGTATTTGAATTGAATAGACGAAAGGTGACATCTGATCAGAAGGTTACAGAACGAACATTTCCACATAAAATTATACAAAATGAGCAAACCCAGGAAAAAGGGAGAGAGTTTAGTAACCCATATCAATAAATAGACCCAAATTAAGACCATTTCAGTTAGAGTAATATACGTAATCTTCAGACTAACCATAAGAATAATAAGTAGAAGAATAAGATACAACCACACATATAGCACTAAGATATACAAGCATATCACTGACGGCAGACAGAAATAATGAAGAGGTTGAAGTATTTAACGAAGACATTAGAACAGCTTTACATAATCGGGCAACATGAAATTGGAGAAAGCAACGAAAAAAGAGAAAGAGATAGAGAGAACACTTTTTCCTAAAAAACCCAAATGGTGAAAGGACTTAGGTAAGTCCAAATGGTAAAACCAACAATGAAATGAATTTTTTGTACAGGGTGTCCCTAAATGTATTCCGTAGATTTGGAAATACATTCAGGGACAGAAAATGAATAAAACATTTTCTATGAACATATGGTCTCCGACCTCTTGTTGGAAAGACAGAAGACATGTGTATTTTATTATAACATATTACAACAAAGCATAGTACAACACTGTTAATGCTTTTTAGTAGGAGGCTATGGTCAAAGCAAATGTTTACAATAGCTTCCCTGCACCTGAATGCTCTTAATACTCTATGCACTAAAGATTGTGAAAGGTGCAAGCAATTGCCTGACCACAATCAGGGACTCCTTTATTGCCAATGGTTCTTAGCGATCTAGAACGTATTGGCGTCCGGTTTGGCGCAGGGATGGTTGGACGCAGGGATTGTTGGTCGCAGAGACGTTTGGACGCAAACGTATATTAACACGGTTTATTTTATAAAAAGTTTTGTATTATTAATAAAATTGCTGAACTATCTAATTTTATTAACAAATCCAATTGATAAAATAAGTTTTAGCATTACACCGTACGTGTAATGAAAAATTTATTAAATAACGAACATAACTACGCTAAACCAAATAGTTATAACGAAATATGCACAACCTGATTTTGAACTAGAATACCATCGACCTCTTTGTAGTAGTGCCGGTAGAAGACTGATCGTCTTGGTATCGTTGGGATGCGTTTCTAAATTCCTCTTGCATTCCCAGAGGACATGACATCATCTTGAAGATAGCTTATTCCGTTATTCGTACCGCTGGGAAAATCTGGTTGTTATAGTAACGCATTCCGTAAGTCTAAGAAGAAGAATTTATGGATACCGGGGTATTATTGGAACCTACCGCTACAAAAGGATTTACTAGAAATATCTGTATCAAATGTTTAAAAGTAAGCATTCTTAAATATTTTTTATGCAACAATATTTTTAATTTATATTATTCAGTCAGAAAATTACTATTTGTTTACCTTAAAATACATCGTATGTCAATGAAACTACTGACAACTTTGTATATATTTTTAATTATTAAAACTATATAAAATTTTGATGTGTGTATTTGTTTCATATTATGTCTAGTGTATTTGTTTGGCAGTTTCCCTTTCACCGAGAATGATTACAATTTGTTTATCCGTAGATCATTAACAAAACACCATTTTTGAGTTTAAAAATTTGTTAAATGTCAGAACGCCTTTTCTCTTAATGATAAATCGTCCAAGGGGCCTACCGGTAGGACAATTTGTCCTGTCAGCAGGCCCTAAAGCGGAAAATATGATTTTACATATGATGCTGTACTTCTAGCAGTACAACATTGTTACCAATGAAAAGGACGCAAAATTTTACATTGTTACAATTTTAACAACTGGAGTGTCTCGGTGTTCGGTGCTGACCATAAAAAGGCAGTTTATTGTGATGTGGTAAGAAAGGTATCCAATGATTTAGTGATTGTCCTTTGGGATATTCACAAACAAGAAATTATGAGATTTCTCTTAATTATTTCAGTGGTGATGGGGAGCATGAGTCAGAAGATGCATGAGAAGAAATTGCATCGAATCGATATATTGATTTGGAAACATTTATTACCCATTTCATGTCTTCTTTATTTGTATTTAACTCAATAATAAAGTTTATTTTCAATCTTTACTATTCTATCTAAAAATATTGAAACCGATAAATTTATTAAGCAGATAATAATTCTACGCCTATGGAAATTGTACATCTACTGCTGGAAGAAATAAAGTCCTGTCAGAAGGACAGGGTGGATTGCATAGGTAGGCGCTGGGACGTTCTACCACTGAATACTTTAAGAGAAAAAGCGTATTGACGTTTAATAAATTTTTAACTTTAAAAATTGCGTTTTTGATTGATTTACGTCTAAGCAAATTGTAGTCACTCTCGGTGAAAGGGAAACTGCCAAACAAATATACTATACTTAAAATGAAACAAATACACTCATCAAAATGTTGTATAATTTAATGAAAAGGGTTTTCCAATTAGTGCGTTAGAACTTTCAAATGAGACACAATAATAACTACATGTGATAATCCTTTAATCTTTATTTTATTTTGAAGAACAATCGATGACATTAAACATTAAATATTTAAAAATAATGTCGTTTAATTGTCCTCATCTACTTTGTCTGACTGAATGCACTCTGGAGGCCCAATTTGCGACTACTCTTTCACACATATCGTGTGGTATCTTTTGAATGGTGCGTTCAATGTTCCGTTTAAGGTCGGGAATTGTTTGTGGCTTATTTTTGTAAACGGTAGATTTTACATGATCCCATAAGAAAAAGTCCAAGGGTGTGATATCGCATGATCTTGGCGACCAGTTGACATTAGCATTCCTCGAAATAACGCGTCCAGGAAACTGTAGTTGCAATAAATTAATTGTCTCACGAAATGTGTGACACGTCGCAGCATCTTGTTGAAAGAAAACATTGTTTATATCAACATTTCTCAGTTCAGGCCAAAGATATTTCGTTAGCATATTCCTGTACCGCTTACTATTAACAGTAACACGATTTCATTATCATTAAAAAAATAAGGTCCGATCACGCTCTGAGCCCAAAAACCGCACAAACCGTGACCTTCACAGGATAAAGAGGCGATTCGTGAATCACTTGAGGATTGTCATGAGCCCAGATCCTACAGTTATGTTTGTTTACAATACCATTAAGGCAGAAATGGGCTTCATCGGAAAAGAATATCTTTTCTGCAAAATGTGGATCGGCTTACAACTGCTCGAGAGCCCAGTTCGCGAAACTTCGACGCAAATGATGATCATTTGGCTTCAGTTCTTGAGTGATTTGAACTTTATAAGCCTTGAGATGAAGATCTTAATGCAAAATTCTTTATGTAGTCGTCTGAGAAAAGCCAAGTTCTTGAGAACGACGTGGAATAGAGAGGTTTGGATCATCTCTTACACTTTGGCTTACAGTAGCAATATTGCACCTCAACGATGCACAAATGTTGATTTATCTGAGCCAGTTTGTCCAAACTTTTCAACTAAACGATAATGAAATGGTTCGGTTGGTCGATTATGTTGACCATAAATTCCTTCGCGCGAAATGTCCGGCAAACCGAACACGCATTTTGAGGGTAAATACGAATAATTTCTAAGCGCTGTTGAATCGTATATCTGTCTATATTAACCTGACACAATGTAGGTACTGAACACATTTGTTATCAAGATTTGACATCTACATTCCAAAGCATTCTTGATTTTTGCATTAAATTCTGACGCGCTAATTGGAAAACCCTATACAAACCTGTCAGTAGTTTCATTCACATACGATGTATTTTAAGGTAGGCAAATAGTAATTTTCGACTTAAATAACATAAATGCGACAATATTGTTGCATGAAGCATATTTAAGAATACTTATTTGTGAACGTTTGGTGAATGATGATATCAGCTTAGCAGTTAATCAGATGCAGAATTCTCTAGATAGAGTGAATCTATGGTGAGGTAACTGGAATATAAATATAAACTCAAATAAATACACAACTAAGATCTTTACGTTAAGGCATCATCCTAACCAACCATTTTGAAAATCAAGAACCAAACTATTGCACAGGATCCAAATTATAGGGCCGTAAAGTACCCAGGGCTTTATTTATGGTATATAGGAGATTATCTTGGGGATATCATATAAATAGGAAGCTGAACGTATACTGTGTATTTTGTATTTTTTACATATGTCGCTAACCTGTCTCTTCAAACGACACCTTTGATTACCTCTTGAACGTTCAACCATACGGGAAAGATCTTGCCTTATCTGTTTTATTTTTCTTTCAATGCGTTGCATCCACGATTGTTTCTTATTTATTTTTGTATTCCCTGAGTGTCTTGCAGATATATTTTTCCTCCGTTACTCTGAACAGTTGCTACAGCTGCACAATATATGGCTGTATGTAGATCATCAAAGTTTTGAGTTTCCAATAAATAAGGTGATAAAATTCGAATGTTTAAAATATGGACAATTTTTGCCACTTTAACAGATGTCTTTTGCCTCGGTATAATTATTATTATTATTTATATGGACGAGACATACACACCCAAACTTATATGGAATCACCCAGTATTTTCGATTTTGTTAAGTACTACTGAAATTTTGTTAATGGAAAATGAAAGGCACTTTATACTAAAACAGTTTAATTATTAACAATAAAAAAATGTAACAAATGCTTGAAATTTTGAAATTAACAGAAACACACTAAAAATGTAAAAATGAAAGAATTGGAATGGTTGATTAAAGAAAAATAAAAACTCGTTTTTCTCTTTAATAGTCAGTGTTGCCACCTCTAGCCCTAATACAATCTTCAATCCGACGGGGAATGCTTCTAATCAAATTGTCATTTTGTTTTTGAGGTAAGTTTGCCCTAGAATGAGCTGATCCACATTTCCCGGATTACCCCTTCGAGCTCTAATCCTTCTTTTAATGAAGTCCCACACTTGCTCAATGGGATTAATATCAGGTGAGCGGGCAGATCATCTCAAAACAGTGGCATCTGTTTCCATAAAGTCTGTGGCAACTCTGCTGGTATGTGGAAGGGCATTATCATGCATGAAAATTTTTTTATTTATTGGTTTAATGGCAAATTAACAATCAGAACCAATTACAATAAATGTTCTATGAGTTAATGTGATGACATTATTGGCGTGCGGGGGAAATCCATCCATCGATGTTATCCCGTTATAGAAGAGCTAGTCTCCTTTTAGGTCACTGGGCCATTTCTTCATTTTTAATCTTCTTGGTGGGGGATCCTGATGTAGGTTGGATGCAAGAATGTTTGGGTGGACTTGTAGTCGCAGAAAGTGTTTGGTACTTCTTTTTGTTCGCTCTTTTTCTACTGTTGTTATATCTAGATCAGTATGCAGTGTCACGTTGCTGACATACCGCGGAGCATTTACAAGCATTCTTAGGGTCTTAGACTGCACGCGTTGGAGGATGTTAACATTGGACTTGCAGGAGCAACCCCAAAGCTCAATGCCATAAGTCCATATGGGCTTTATTATTGCTTTATAGAGCAGGATTTTGTTTTCCAGGGAGAGGCAGGACTTTCTGCCTAGCGACGAGTACATTTTCTTCATTCGCAGGTCAATTTCTTTTCTTTTTTTTAGTATATGAGGCTTCCATGTGAGTCGCCTGTCCAAATGAAGACCTTCATAGCGGGCTTCATTTGCTTGAGGTATAGGTATATTATTCAGTTACACTGATGAGCATTCGGTGCGATTTAGAGTAAAGTTAACGTGAGTACTTTTTGTTTCATTTATTTTTATTCGCCATTTGTTTAGCCAGGTCTGTAGGGTAGATAAATGGTTTTGTAATTTTAAGGATGTGGTATGAGGATTGGTATGACTAGAGAGAAGGACTGTGTCATCAGCAAAGGTGCCTATGTATGTATCTGTTGTTGTAGGAACATCTGCAGTATACAATATATATACCAGAGGACCAAGGACACTTCCTTGAGGTACTCCAGAGTTGATCGGTCGGATGTCAGAATACTGTTGGCCATACTTTATTTGGAAGTGTCGATCTGACAAGTACTATCTAAATAGAAGATAGTACTCACTTGGCATAAGATTCTTGATCTTGTGTAAGAGGCCATCATGCCATACTTTATCAAACGCTTGCTTGATATCTATAAATACTGCAGGACAATAGGATTTGGAATCAAAAGCCACGTTGATAATGTTTACAACCCTATGACATTGTTGTACCGTGGAATGGTACCTCCTGAATCCAAACTGGTGATCTGGTATACAATTTGCCAATATGTCGTTATCATATAATCTCTTGATTATAAGCTTTTCTAGAAGTTAGACAATAGGGGCAATAAACTTATTGGCCTGTAAGATGCAACATCTTCAGCAGGTTTGCCAGGTTTTAATATTAAAATGATTTGTGCAAATTTTAGCGATAATGGAAATATATAGAAATAGTATGCTGCTATTAGGCAATTCAGTAAGCACCTTAGCCGTGATTAAGTCATATCCAGGGGCTTTCTTGTTGTTTAGATGCCGAATTTCTTCAAGCACTTCAGTATAGGTGAAGCTTTTGACGGGTAGTGACATTTGTAGCGGCGCCTGGAGGAAGGCTTGTATCTCATCATCGGGCACATCGGAATAAGGAGTGAAGACTTCAGCAAAGTGCTGGGCGAACAGATCAGCCTTTTCTTGGTCTGTTCTGGCCCATTCATTATTTGGTTTTCTAAATGGTGGATTCACAACCTGTGGTCTTTTATTAGCTTTCGAAATTTTCCAGATACTGTTGTCTGCACGGGACAGTGAAGTTAATAATAGTTTCTTGCTTTAGCAATTTTATTTTGTTCTTTATGGTGTTGGCTAGTCTATTACAGATTGTTTTATCAGCAGGATTGCGCGTCCTGTGCCATTTCGATCTTGCCCTCCTCTTCTGCCGTATGAGCTCAAGTATTGCATTGGGAATATTTCCATCTTCACGTACCGCTTTTGCAACTTTAGGTGTTGAGTGCCAAGGTGCATATTGCACCGTTGTAATAAAATGGTCTGTGGCCTCCTCAATTTCATGGGGGGTATGTAGACTAATACTGATTTGTAAATTTTTTTGCAGAAGACTTCTGTATGCTTCCCAGTCTGTTTTACTGTTGTATAGTGATGCTCTAGGTTGTCTTTTAATAATCGTGGTACTTATTGTAGCAATAACTGCTGTGTGATCAGATGATAGGTCAACGCTACTAAGTATGTTCGTATGGTTGGAAGAAATACCGTGTGTGTCAAAGAAATCCAGCAGATCAGGTATTTTATTCAGATCCGTAGGCCAATATGTAGGCTCCCCATGCATGAAATTGAAAATATTTATCATTGCACTTCCCCACAGCCTAACTATGGGTTTTAGCACAAAATCGACATACCGGTGATCCGTTAAACTTTGCTCTAAGGGACGCAAAAGTGTTTTTTCTCCTATCATAATACCTCCCTCCCTTCCTTCTTTATGTCTTGGATCAGATCTGGCAGTTTACAGCCTAGCTTGTCTGCCTTGACCTCTTAAAACCCGAATTCGACGGTCGTCTGATCTTAGACCAATTCTGATTTCATCTGAAAAAAGGATATTTTGCCAATCTTCAGTTGTTCTGTTCTGGTGATTCTGATACCAATTTAGCCGATCAATTTTGTTCTGCCTGGATAACTCGGGAACCCTTAACTGTCTTCTGCTAAATAAACTTCGGACACGAAGTCTCTTTCGGATTGTATCAACTGAAATACCAACACCTGTAGCCCTTTGGAGTTCCGGATGAGAAGAGGTTGGATTTCTTCTAGCTATTTGAATTAAGAACCGGTCTTGTCGATCACTAGTTACTCTGCGACGACTTTGTCTAGGCCTGTTCTTGCGCTTTTCCAATTCTAAAAATCTTGCATAGGTTTTTGAAACGACGTCCTGCAAGACGTCCACCGTTGCTGCGATTTGCCTTTGGGACATTCCCTGCTCAACAAGAGCAACAATTCTTTCCCTCTAAACATCTACCAAACCTACGTAGGGCGTATTACCTTTTTTGAACACATAGTAAATTTACTCTGACACTTCGATTTTACAACTGGACACAAATAACAAAATTTTTCAATGTGCATGTGATCAACTTTCATCAATTAGTTATCTTATTTCAAACAAAAACCTTTGCCTCTTATCTGCATAACAAACTTTAATAAATTTCTTATTATTAGTAAGAAATACTGGGTGATTCCATATAAGTTTGCTTGTGTGTATATATACACACTGGTCATAGAAAAGCAATATTTTGGTCAGAAAATTCAACCAATTAACAAACAATTTAAAATGTTACCGTTGAATAATATTGCATGAAGGAGAGGAAGATTATGGGTTCGTTAACAGCACATTGTTAATTTTCAAGTCTGGAAGAAAATCTGAATTTATCATGATGAGATGAATGTTAAAAATTATGAAAAGGCGTTGACTGACAAACTAATTCAAAATTTGTCAAAAAACCAGGTACTCGTCATGATAACGCTCCTTATCATACTGTTCAATTGAGTCTGGCACCAAATTGAAACAATAAAAACCAAGAAATATTGGATTGGCTTGCAGAACATGACATTCCTGCAACACCAGAAATGACAAAGGCGGAATTATACAACTTGCAACATGCAAGAAGAATTTTTAAATATTTAAATGTTGCAATATCGGATTCTTATAAAAAAAGATCTTTCTGCGATTTCGCAATTTGCTTCTACTTCACAATATACATAAGTAGGTTACCTCTTTAAGTAGCTCATCATTTTTTTCTTGGAGAATTGCCTTGTGTACCAATGCTTTGGTTCTTTGTGCCTAACAATATACAAAATTTTAATATAGATCCTAAAAATTGACGATCTAAGTGACCTTGTAGCTTATCAGAGAGCCAACAAAGAGTCTGCGAGCCACTTCGAAATATAGCATTGCGGTCATCAGACAAGCACAAATCGTATCCCAGACGTTGTACTGTATAAACTAAATTGTATCTAAATAAAGTGCTCTTGGTATTAAAAATATACTTACAGCCGCATATACGTCGGACATATAAATTAGTATAAAACCCAACTGAGTTGCTGCAAATGCCATTATCTGAAGTCCGTAAGCCATATTGATTGTTGATGAGATGTCGCACAACTTATCGTATAGGCGTACTAGCAGTTTTATTGATTCTAATGTAAATTTGCTATTATTCTCTGTAATTAAATAAAAATACTTGATGTTTAAGATAATTGCTTTGTGTTTTATGTGTTTACGTAAACTTAACCAAGAAATTTACCTGGCAATAGATTATCATGCGTTGTCATTTTATTGGCTCTATCAAAACAAGTGTTGATATTGCAAAAGTATCGGTGAGTTGCCATAATGAGTAAGGAAAATTGGGCGTCAGCTAAAGATGCCAGAAGGTTAGAATAAATGTCGAGGAGCAAATAAATTGCTGTCGATCTTTCTTTTCTAGAAGTGTCCCAGTTTTTCATAACAAAAGCAATAAAATAAAGTAAAGGGGCTGCAAATAAATTGATGTTAATAAACAACACTTCCTTCTTATGGTATCGTTTTATTCCGAATTTGCACAAAGCAATATCAACTTCCGCTAAATTTTCCAAAATGTATTTTATTTCCTTTCGTTTCATATAGCTGGTAAGATTATATAGACAATTTGCAATAACTCTTTCTAAAAAATGAATTATATGTAAACACTTGTAAACTTCGTTTTCTTGTTGAATAATTTTGGTTATTTCTGAGAATTCTACTACCACTGCAATTAGGAGTAGAAAATAGACGATTATATAAGCGCAGCTAATTAAATGTAACTTAGAATACATAACGAGTTTAGGTTCTCCATTCAATTTACTTATGTACACAGGAGACATTCCAAGTAATATTGAGTAATAAATTGATACCGCTGACCTTTCATATGGATGGGACGGGTTGTCCATGTTCTGAAACTGCACATAAGAAATAAAAATAGTAATTTCATCATATATTATAAAATTCTAAACTTTAAAACATTTACAAAAAACATACTGGATGTAAAGGAAAATGGAAGTACATTTCCTATAATACTTCTCTATACTCTCAGTATGTATTGAGGGAATGTGTTGTTTTTGTAAAAGTTGTTTTTACGGTATACAAAACCACTGTAGAATTAATTACCACTTATGGTTCGGAGTGTTGGACAGTTAAAAAGAAAGAAAAGGCCAAAATACAAACTGTAAAAACGGATTACTTCCAAAAAGCATGCAGAATATTGTGATTGGAGCATATTCCAAACGAAGAAATAAGACGAAGGGGAAACGTCAAGCATAATGGACAAGATTGAAAAACGTCAATTGAAATTGTTCGGTCATGTGATGAAAATAGGTAACGAAAGGTGGCCCAAAAGAGCTTTTAGGTACCGGCTTGTAAAAAGAAGAATTAGAGGAAGACCTCGATCATCGTGGAGGCAGGCAATACAAGATGCCGTGCGAGTAGGAGGGTTACCGGATAACGAATTCGAAGACAGGAGGCAGTGGCGATTGAGATACGGGATGCGGCAGAAACTGTGGGACCCCGAACATATGTATTATTATAATACGTTCGGGCCCAAGTAATAGCCCCAAGTTGGCAGCGTCATTTTGTCATAATAGTGACATACAAAAAAAAAAGTCAGCTTATGTCATATTATAAATATTTATACCACTTTAACTGTAATTGCTATTTTACTAATATAGTAAATTTGACTTGCTACTTTATTAATGATAATTGGGCGCCAGGTGACAAATTTAGAAATGATTTGCCCCCAAATTTATTTTCCTCTAAACAACCACGGTAGCTCGAGCATGTGGAATCTATATCTCAGTTAGTAGGTTCATACCGTAGGAAAATTTACTTACACAAAAATCGCCTTAATACATTGGTAACTTCAATACAGTTTTACGTAATGTCAAAAAAATACACCAAGTTATAACAGTTGATTTACGTATTCGAGCTGGTAATCTACATTATTCAAGCACAGCTTCATGAACTCGTGGTGTAT